>APFE030774494.1:0-12771 GCA_000404065.3 Pinus taeda
AAGGAATATCAGGGATGAAGGAGATGGTTGGATTTGTTCAAATGGTAAGAAAACAACTTTATGGAAAAGTAATGCAGAAATTAGGGCAGATTGGCAAAATGAGGCAAATGAGATGGGGGATCTATGAGAGGTGAGTTGGTGCTGGCTATTTTATGGAGGGATGATAAGCTGGAATGTTTTACAAGAGATCTACACACTTACTTCTCAAAACTGACCAAAGCAAGAACCGAAAAGCAGATTTTTGTCTATCTTAACCTAATTTCTGACCTAAAACCAGAAAAATGTTGAACAATGCCTTATGAATAGAAAAGTATGTGAGATAACTATGGTAAAAGGGTATAAAATGATCTAAGCAATTAAATATGAACCAATATCAACTTTTCCAAATCAAAGTATCACACTAGCAATTGCATGAAGGAGCAAAAACTGTGTTTTTGGTGGCAACAGTAGTGCCTTGACCTCAAATCATGGTCCCAAGGAGGGAGAAAGGAGATCAAGACCTGCTAGTAGCCTTTTTGGGTCTTTTTTTGTCACTGCAGTGACTTACTTAAGCAACTTGAAGCAAAAACAACTATTCTAACCATCAAAAGCAACCTATTCTAATAAAGTCAAATGAGTATATGCAGCAAAAATTAACTCATGAATGGAAACAAAAACATATAAGTACACAAAGGAGGTGCTAGGTAACTTGGCTTGGTCCCTAACCCAAGAGAATTAGCCCTCTGGAAAAAAATGAGTGTTGGCTCAAAACTTCATTCATCTTCATTATAAAAAATAGTAGTTACATCACATAAAAACTATCTTAAAAAGAGCTCGAAAATGAGCTGAGTACAATGCTACACCAAAGTGGGAAAATAGACTAAAATGGCTAACCTACTGAGGCTTGAAGCCTTCTTATTTATACAAATGGAGACTCCCAACAATCCCCCTAAACTTAAGGAACTCGACTGCCTAGAACTGAAGATAACAACAACCCTGCTTGATTTGCTCGGCTGCCCCTTGGAATCATCAATGTGGGCCTGTGTACTCTGAGCTGCTGGTGGAGAATTCAAGGAAAGGGTCATTAATGAAGAAGAAACCCCTCCTACAAGTCCTCTTCCCTGTTTCCTGAAGTTTGGCTGCCATTTGCTCATGATTTCCTTGTCTTTGTCCAAAATTGTCCCAAAAAATCTGCAATAAACATTCATTAGACTACATGGAAAAGTGACTATCCCCATTGACTCTATTGACATAAATATATTAAAAAACATGCACAAAACTATTGAGAATGGTGGATTAAATGAAAATAATAGGCAGAATGAGCCCATATAGTTACCCACTTTTGGGGCTCATTAGAGATCTTCAATATCTTCTTGAAAACCATAGGAGTTAATGGATTTGGTTCTTATTTATGCCAAGCTTGATGGTTCTAGTCTTTATATCAAATTGACAAGCATACTAGTTAACAATTTCTCTAAAGTTGAAGACATCGGCAATAGATGTGTTTTTTGCTAACCTTATGCTCCAAATATTTTTATTTTTCCTCTTGTCTGAGGCAAAATTTAAATACCGCTAATATGCATCTAACTAGTGGAATTTATTCTCCTAAAAAGATAGAGAGGTGGTTGTATATCCACAAGTTTCATACTTCTTGCTTTTCATTGCCATCTTGCTTATTTCTTCAATGCACTTAGGAATACATGATATATAAATGAGGTTTTGCTAGAATTATGAGCCATTAAATCCTCATTTTATGGTAGCATTAAATATAATGTTTCTTCTTAATATACCACCTCCATCAAGTCATGTTAAAATGATAATGGGAAGTTAATAACTCATGGAAAATATTTAATAGGTGTGCTAATAAGTAATTCACATAGTACAATATCAAGCACCTCTTTTTATCTTGAGGATTAGATTATCTTAAATAAGCTTTCAATTAGCCTTGAAAGGGGAAAATAGCATGATTTCCACTAAGTATGGAATAAAGGAAACTAGGTGCCATATATGGCATATTGTGTATGAATATTTGTTATGTGTGAGGGATTGTTTATGTGGAGAAAAGGTTGTGTGGAACATTGAACTATGTTGGGGATAAGTTGTGTAGGGGGAGTGGATTTGCAAAGAGAGAAGAGTGCAGAGAGTTGGGTTATGTAGTTTTCACACACAACTGATTGTGTATAAGAGTGTGTGAATTCATTTGCAGAAAGAAGTATGGCTATGGTATATAGTACAAAGTGATGGTGGTGGGTACACAAAAATATGTCAACATGTAGAAATCAAACCCATAGAAATTAGACTTCATATGGACTAGGCTCAAGCCTTCCGAAAATTAATACTTGAACGAGCTCTCAACTTGTAATCAATATGATGACTAAAAAAATCCATGGCACTACACCAGTTAAAATATCTAGTAACTAGCTTATAGAATGTAGCTTGGATTAGGTGGCCACTTTTCTCCATTCAATCCTTATGTTTATTGCATCACATGTCATATAATATGAAAATCAGATTGTAGACCTTCTTGCTAATGAAGGTTATAAAGATTATGCATCACTCCATAGCCACACATGGCACTCCCTCCCTACTTACCCTCTCAAAAAATATTAATCTTATTTATCAATGAAAGATATTTCTTCCTCGAATATGGTGAAAAGATTATGAGAAGTGCAGAAGAACATGGCTCCCATCCCACCATGTACACATGGTTGAGAAAGGAGCCATACAACATCCCCCATACCATTATCATGTTTTGAATTCCTTGCATTACGGATAAAATGATGTAATACATCCACGAGGAAAGTTCATTGTGGTTTTAGTATCCTGTTAATGCTCAGGATTTAGTGGATTTTTATCATGTTAATGATGTGTAGGTTTGGACATTGGCAACTACATAGTGTCTAGCTCTGGTGATTTCTCCCATGAATTATGGTCATTGCAAATTGGGATGGACATTGATTATACAAGGTGGAATATTGCAAAATGAGGGAGTGATTATACTATAATAGCAAGGATATTATGGTGGTGCATTATAGATTCTCATGGCATTGTTCTCTCATGTAGGTGCTTTTCTTGGCTTATTTTTTAAAACATTATGTTCTTATATTTTTCCATTATTTGCTTGCCTCTTTATCCTACTTGTCCATTGGGAATTGGTACTTATGCTTCACCTCTTCCTCTCTACGTATTTCCTTTGGGCTATTGTTTAATGTCTAAACCTTCTAGACATGAAAATATTGCATCCCATTTGTAGTCCCTCTAACCTATTCACTATGTTGAATATAAGCCTTCAAGTCTCATATCATTCTTGGTCTCTTGCTTTGGGTTCCAAATTAACAACCAACACTGGGTTTTTAAACCCCTATCTGTTCCATCTATTAGTGCTCTCTTTGGCTTGGGTTCCAATACCATCTATTGGCCCTTATTCATGATGTTGCACTAGACTTGCAACCTTGGTGGAATGGGACATCTTATTTAAAGGAACAAGTTGTTGATGTTTGTTGCATTGGAAATTATTCAACACAGGGTAAGTGTCTATCATGTAGGAGAGAGTCCCCTTTCACTTCTTGTTTGAGAGGAGCAAGTCTTATGATTTATTTCCTAAGTTTTAACTTAAGAAAACAACAAATTTAATCTATTGATTAATATCGATTATTGGGCTAAATTTTCTAAGAATAAATAATTCAATTATTTAAGTGACTTAGAGCTAATCTCCACCATTGATCTACATGGGTTAGTATTTAATGCTAGCCTTTACCACTTTGGAGGTTAGGAATTTGGCTCAATGAGAAATTACAAGAGATCCTAATAAAGGATGAGTACATAACACTATGACTGAGAAAATAAATTTCTCAATGAGTGAGAGGCTTGAGTGATTGAAGACAAGAAGAAAGTGTGCAAAATGGGATTTTTGAAATGGAAACGAGATGAGGATGACAATTCAAAGAGAGGGTCTAAGATCTTCAACAAGGAGGCCAAGTTTTATATGCAGGACAAAATTTGTAAGGGTGAGTTTCTTACCAAGGCCACGTGGAGAAAGGGAGGAGGTTGAGCTTCTAGATAGGGGGGAATTTTTCCGAGTGTACAAGTTGTAGAACCAAAGGTCAAAAAATTTCACAAGTACAAGCTGAGTTATGCTAGGGTTGAATTTATCTAGGAAAGTAAACAATTTTCTAGGATGAGAATCCAATGGGCCATTTAAAGGTTCAAATATTTGTTGCAATTGCTATGTATTTCCTTGTGGGTCATATAACCTAAATTTCTAGATAAAATAATGTGAAGGAAAATTTGATTGGGAAGATTTCTATGTTGTTTGTGACTATTTTTTCTAAATTTTTTTTGCTAGAAATTTATTTCAAGAAGGTAAAAATACCAATGTTTTTTTTTAGCCATTTGGAAAATTGGTATCCTAGATAAACAAAAATGGGTATAAGATAATTTCCATGTGAAATGGATCAAATATGGTTTTTGGAATTTAACATGGCATCAAAGAAAATTTAAGCTCTGTGAAGAGGGAAATCAGTAACACATGGATTTACATCAGCACATTTTATTTTCAAATAAGGGATTTATGGTTAAGGGGTTAATCTAGGAGACATACTTCTACCGAGTTGAGATATGAAGACCAACAAAAAGGGGAACTAAATTTTAGTCATTTTAAGGGGAGAATAACCCTAATTCTCTTGGATAACAATCTACATGAGTTTCTATAAAGTCATTACACCTCACATATGCTATATTATTGGTCGTTAATTATTTGAAGGATGTGAAAGCAAAACACATCATCATGGATGCAATGAAGGATCATGTCATCCCTCACATTTCAAGGAATAATATTTTCGATGAGATGTGGATTGCTTCTATTAGTTTGTACTAGATTGATAACGAAAACCAAAAATGGTGTTCATGGAAAAGTTAAGGGATACCTATTTGACTAGTCATGCACATTGCCATCATATCTCACTAGAGTAGGATGGAGTGTGAAAGGGATGTGTACTTGGAAATTATGCCAAGGATACTTTTTCAATAAACAAGAGTAGGTCCAAAGGTGTGTTGGGTTTGATACATTTAGATATAGGTGGTACTTTCTTAGTGGGGTATGTGATAGGTTATCGCTATTATGTGATATTCATAGACTATTTCTCTAGGAATTCTTGGATATACTTCCTGAAGCCCAAGGGTGAGGCCTTTAGTGAGTTTCAAGCACTTAATGAACTTATGGAAAACTAGATAGGGATGAAGATCATGATCTGAAGGTCAAATAATGGGGTGAGTACACCTCCATAGCACTTATCTCATTGGAAATTAAGTGTATGGATACAATTATTGTGAATTTTGAAGATATATGGCTTCACAAAATTCTCATAGGTTTATTTAATCTTAAGATGGGGCTCTCCATGATTCATTTTGATAATAAAGAGTATAGTGCTTCATCACAGGTTCAAACACATAGAGATCAAGTACCACTTCATTAGAGGTGGGGTCTATAGGGGTTTCCATACATATCTATATATTAGCACATTCTAAACATTATCATGAAGCCCTTGGTGAATATGAAGTTTTTTTTGATAGGGATAAGTTGGGGGTGGTGGAGAGTCATTTCCTTGCTAGGAGGGAGTGTTTATTTTTGTAGTATCTGAAGGTGTGTAGAAAGCTGAGTAAGTCACAGAGCCCTTGAGAGTCAATAGGGCCTATGAAAAGTGGTTGGAAAGAGAGCATCTTATGTAGAATAAGGGTGAGTAAGCTTGAGACCTATGGTTGGGTTGAGAGGGATGAGAGAGTTCGTGGAGGGATAAGAGGCCTTGCTCACACCAAGAGGGCCAAGAGGGTCCACTGACAACAAAGAGGTCCAAGAAGACCTATTGACAACAAAGAGTTCTTAGAGGGCCCATTGTTAGAAAAGAGGGTCAACATGGCTTGTGGTGAGCAAGAGCACAATGATGTGTTGGGGAACAAGACATTGGGAGAGAGATTCTCAAGTAAGAAAGAGAAATACATAAGTAATGTTGCAAGTTTTCTATGAATGAGATACATAGTTGTGTAAGGTTTGAGGAAAGTGCATGAAGCAACAAAGGAGATCTAGATTAGCATATTGAGGATGAATCTAGGCCTTGATATTCTAGATGAGATGTAGGGTAATTATTTATTCCTAGTAAGGAAGCCTATGTAGGCTCTAAGAAGAATTTAATGAAGAATTGTTGATTGAGAAAAACTTATGTGTAATATGTTACTATGCATGTTGTGTAATATATGTAATATAGAGTAGATGTGA
Source organism: Pinus taeda (assembly GCA_000404065.3). Taxonomy (NCBI): domain Eukaryota; kingdom Viridiplantae; phylum Streptophyta; class Pinopsida; order Pinales; family Pinaceae; genus Pinus; species Pinus taeda. The sequence continues at coordinate 6,251 of APFE030774494.1, forward strand.
AGATTTAATGTAAGTATGTAAACAATTTAAATGTCGACTTAATTAAAAAATAGAAAAAAATAAAAGTTAAAAGTGATATTGTACAAACATTTAAATGTTGGTTCAATTAATAATAATAACAAAGTAATAAAAGCAATAAAATTCAATTTGTGATATTTCGATTTTGTGAATAGGCTTTGTTACAATACCATGGGCCAATATCATGGCCTACCAATACCACATGCCCCAAAATCATAACCTATTTCACAACTAAAATATTTTATAACAATATGACAATATTCTTAACCATGGATATTTACTCCAAATTTTATGGTGGATATTATTAACTTGTACTTTAATTAGGCTTTGTTACAATACCATGGGCCAATACCATGACTTACCAATACCACATGCCCAAAAAACATAACTTATTTCACAATCAAAATATTTTAGAAAAATATGAAAATATTCATAACCATGGATATTCACCCCCACTTTACCATGGATATTATTAACTTGTAAATAGGCTTTGTTACAACACCATGGGCCAATACCATGGCTTATCAATACCACATTTCCCAAAAAACATAACTTGTTTCACAACCAAAATATTTTATAACAATATGACAAGATTCTTAATCATGGATATTCGCCCCACTTTGTTTTTGATATTATGAACTTGGTAATATGTTTTTTTATAAGAGAATGGGCTAATGCCATGGCTTATCAATACCACATGCCAAAAAATCATCTCTTGTTTCATGATAAAAATATTTTTAATTGAAGCTAAAAGGAAAAAAGTTATCATTAATTTTGAGATATACCTAAATCCTCTATCCTTTCTACTAATAGAAATATTCCCATAGAAATTAAATTAAGGTTTTAATAAAATTGAAAATCAATACTTTCATATTTAAAGATGTGAAAGTTATATAATATAAATAATATTAGTAAGAACCAAGGATCCAAGTGATGACAACAAGAAAAGTGAAGGGGAGAGAGGGGGAGGCAAGAGGGAGGGAGATAGTGACAAATCTGCAGGGAAGAGAGAGAGAGAGAGAGAGAGAGAGAGAGAGAGAGAGAGAATAAAGTAAATATGGAGAGAGAGTGAGGGAGAGAGGAGAGGGAGACATAAAGATGGAGGGGAGAGATAGAGAGAGAGAGAGGGTGACACAAAGATGGAGGGCGGGGGAGAGAGAGAGAGATGGGGGAGAGACAGAGGGAGGCGGGAGAGAAAGGGAGAGAGAGGGAAGGAAGGAGAAAGACATAAAGGGAGAAATGTGGAGAGAGAGTGTGTGTGACAAGGGAGCAATGGAGAGTGAGGGAGAGAGGAGAGTGGGAGGGAAGAAAGAGAGAGAAGTAGAGAAGGGGAAAAGAGAGAGACAAAGAGGAAAAGGAAGGGAGGCATGGAGGGAGATAGATATGGAAAGAGAGTGTGTATGTTTGGGGGTGAGATAGAGAGAGCGTATAAGAAAGACATCACACACACATCAACATATATATATATATATATTTATTTATATATTATATATATATATATATTATTATATTTATAATAACTAGCCTATATCCATCTTAACCCTGGATCTATCCAAAAGGGATCAAATATCTTGAGGTGCAAACCTTTCCTCAACTTTTACACTAAAAAGAAGGCTTGCACCTCTAGAGATTTTATCCCTCTCTTGGTGTTTGGTAGATCCAGGATTAAGATGGATTATGCTAGTTTTATAAGTTCCATTGTGCAAAATTTATTTTTGGTTAGGCACATTAGTTTGTTTCACTTAATTATTTAATTTGAGAGTGTGTATGTCTCGCGGTGAGATAGAGAGAGTTTATAAGAAAGAGACACATATATACAAATATAGATATTATATAGTTTTATATAACTAGCCTATATCCATCTTAACCCTGGATCTATTCGAGAGGGATCAAATGTCTTTAGGTGCAAACCTTTCCTCAACTTTTACACTCAAAAAAAGGTTTGCACCTCTAGAGATTTAATCCCTCTATTCGTGTTTGGAAGTTATGGGATTAAGATGGATTATGCTAGTTTTATGAGTTCCATTGTGCAAAATCTATTTTTGGTTAGGCACATTAGTTTGTTTCACTTAATTATTTAATTTGAGATTATTTCTATATATGTTGTGCGCATGTGCACTGAGTCTAGTGCACAAAATATAACATTCTTATGGAGAGTTAAAAATACCATTGAAATATATAACATTATTATGAAAAGTTAATAATACCATTGTAAATATTTTCAGTGATTCAGGAAAATTAATTTACTTGTCAAATAAGTTTTCTCGAATAAAATAATTGTTTTGTAAAGTACATCAACTTTAGTACTTAGAAGTTAACACAAGGAAGCTCTTACAACTCATTGAGGGTGGAGAGTTATGCTCAATGTTATAAGGAAAATATTTCTTAATCCATCCAAAAAGAAATTGCAATTTAATGAATTTAGAGCTGTTGGGGATTAGTGATTGGGTGATTGGGTTTCACCGAGAACACTAGAGGGTATTATAGTTAGTATATGTACATTATTGATATTTACTGGAATTTAGAGCTTTTGGTCAAATTCTACTTAACATAAATGAGGCCAAGAAGGAAATTCTTCTAATGTTGGATGAGTGGTTTCATCATTGCTCCAGTTTCCCAAATGATAAAGCAACACATGTCTCCAACTATTTACAAAAATAAATATTATAAAATAGAAATCTTTAATCACAAAAATAAATAATAGTAATAAAACATCAAGTTACATTGCTTCGTATGTATGCCTCCATTGACATACATTTCCTTGATTTTTTTATGGTCCTTATCAAGCTAACCTTTCTTTTTGTGGTATAGGGGTAGTCCTTTTCTTGGCTCAAAACCATATCATCTAGGTTAGATATGCTCATGACAGGGCCACCAAAAACAAGGTTGCATTCTTGGGGCTATGGAAAATCCTTGAGGTAGCAAAGAAACAAAAAAAATTCACGTTTTTGGTGACTCTTGGTAATGAAATGGAAAAGAAACATAGTCAAGTGGAAAATCTAAAAGTATCTTTCTTATTACAGATTATTGACTAATCTTTACAAGATTTCTAGTGAATCTTCTATTCACACATTTTTCTCTAGCCTTTACAAGATTTCTAGTGACTCTTCTTTTCACACATTTTTCGTGAAATGAGCAAGGATGCTTACAGTTTGTTTAAGAGGGCCACTAAGCTACAACCCAACATATTTAGTATATTTAGTATAGGAAGGACCATAGATGGGGTGACCTAGGCTATTGATATACATATATGAACATTGGTTTACCTTTTTCCAAAATATTTGTACATAAAATGAGAATACAACAACATTTAGATAAATACCATTTTTTTTAAGAAAAAAAATGATAAATCAAAATCCATAAAACTGAAAGGAGATGTCTAAAATAACAATATCAAATAACCAAATTGGTATCCAAGACTATGGTTTCATCACTATAGTTTCCCAAGTGATAAAGCAACACATTTCTCCAACTATTTACAAAAATAAATATTATGAAATAAAAAACTTTAAATACAATTAAATAAGAGTAATAAAACATCAATTTACATTGCTTAGTATGTATGCTTCCATTGACATAACATTTCCTTGGTTTTTTTTACAGTCTTTGTCAAGCTAACCCTTCTTTTTGTGGTATAAGGGTAGTCTTTTTCTTGGCTCAAAACCTCTCTTGGTAATGAAATGGAAAAGAAACAGATTCAAGTGGAAAATCTAAAAATATCTCTCTTATTACAGATTATTAATTAGTCTTTACAAGATTTGTAGTGACTCTTCTTTTCACACATTTTTCTTGAAATGAGGAGGGATGCTTACAATTTGTTTAAGACAGCTACGAAGCTACAACCCAACACATTTCAAGAATAGATGGGGTGACCTCTAAAGCTATTAATATACATATATGAACATTCTTCTGACTTTTTCCAAAATATTTATACATAAAATGACAATACAACAGGGTTTAGATAAATGTCATTTTTCAAAAAAAAAAAACAAATATTGATCACTTTTTATACAGATGATATGTAAAAAAAATGGTAAATCAAAATCCATAAAACTGAAAAGAGAGGTCTAAAATAACACTACCAAATAACCAAATTAGTATCCCAACGTACATATTTATACCATATACAAAATTGGTAATCCAACGTACTTATTTAAACCATATACCAAATTAATAATAGCATATGAGTTCTTACGTACACACTCAACTAGATTAACTATAATTGGGGATTGAATGTGAAGAAACTAATCACCCGTCAAAACTATATGACTACAGCATATGACCATGCCAGAAACCATGGATTCGGCTCCATCCCATACTGTTTCCTGTTTTCGGAATTCTGCATGTCAACTGGTAAAGTTGTATTAACCGTTGAATCTTTGGCAATTTAGATAATTCATTTGCATCAGTCCACCCTGCAGACAAGACGCAGTTCACTTCATGTCAACTTCAGTACTATTTTATTTACAATATGCGACACAGCTAGCTCGCTAACACGTTACTGTAAGTCTGTAACATTATCTAACGTGCTGGTTTCTTCTCTTTGTTGTATTCTTTCGGACCGGGCGGCTACTCAAGGGGCGTTGGCGCCATTCTAACTGGTGCATTGCATTCTCTGACTCCACTTTGCTGCAAGAAGATTGAGAGTCCATGTTACTATACATAATTAATAAAAAGATTATGTATGATCTAAAGCTGCGCTGGGCATGATTTTTCCGTTAGAAAAAATACAAGACAACACTACTAAAAAAAGCAAAAATATATATTGCAGAGCAAAGAAATTTAGAACAACCTGCATGTATCTAGGAGAGCTACAGGGTTTAGGAAGTAATCAACAGAAAAATTTTCAGAGGGCGGCAAGTCGTTTTGAATATCATCAAGATTCTTACGACTCTCATCAAGAAAAAGAGAGTCAGTGCACTCAAATTTTGGGTCGGCAAGTCCCAATAGTTGTTGTATGTTCATGCTGAACATAGACTGGTCTTTGTGCAGTTGACATAAACTTCTGATCTCGTTCAGTTCCTCGTCATCGTCCATTATCATAGCCCAGTCTGCTTCAGGAGCTGATGGACTATGCCCAGAATCGGCTCTTTCAGGATTGGAGCTGTCCGCTGCACTATGCCCCGAGGGTTCATAGCTTTCCTGCATGATTATGTCCCAAAACTCAGCATCCGAATACTGTTCAAATACTGTTCAGAGTTTTTCCTCAGTACCTCCCAGGGATCCATAACGCAGATCAGAATGAGGACTATGAAACTCGATTTCTTCAGTTGAAAATATGCCTAGGTTAAAAATATGCCGAACTAAATAATAAGGGCCATCAACACCCAATCAGTTTCGATTGGCTTGTAATGCTATGATATCTACAAATGAGGAAGCCAATCCCTTTAAATAGAAATTACAGAATGCCCGCTCTCTCTAAAATGTCGGCCTTTTAGCTTCAAACCATGTAGGTTGATGCTGAGCGTGTTTCTCCCATGGTTCAAGAATGAGAACGAGATAAATTCAGTTTAGTTAGTCAATACGAAAATTTGAATCTGGTATTTAGGGAAAAAAGGAGGGATTTGGTAAAGGTAAAATAAAATAAAAAATAAAGTTAAATTTAGTAAAAAATTTGAATTTGTATAAAAGAAGACGTTAAATGTAGTGGGAATTATGGTAGTGAATGGGTAATTTGTTGGAGTAATTTTGTAAAGGTAATAATTTACTTTTGGAGCATTATTACAATTAGTTAAACATGTTTTTTGGAATTGGAGCTTTATAATAACTGGCTAAACATATTTAATGGAATTGGAGCCTTGTGGCAATGGGCCAAATATGTTTATTGGAATTGGAGCCTTATTGGAGTAATTTTGCAAAGGTAATAATTTTCTCTTGGAGTGTTAATAATTTACGGAGTCGTTACAGCAGCCTTAGGATATGCATTGTAAATCTTTTCTGTTAGTAGGCTCTTTTGTCCGGCAATATAGCCGTTATCTCTTTCAAACTGTTCTCCGCATTTTCATCAACAAGGATCAAGGGTCTGCGCACGCATTTTGGATCCTCCCCTCTCTGTTTTCCCTCTCATATGTAAAAGGACATGTTCCTCGAAGTTTTTATAATATATAAGTAACGGATCGTGTTAAAAAAAAATAGTAATTTACGGATTCGTTTAAGGAATTGGCTCGATGGCCAAAAGCGGCCGGAATCCGGGCAAAAAATTTCAAAAAATCTTATAGGAACATGTCTAAAACACCTAAAATTTTGAAATTTAACAATTGTAACTTGGATTTAAAAAACTCCTTGCCAAATTTTCTCTAAATATGACTGGAATTTCCATAACTTTCCCTGCAATTCCTCCGGCTAATTAGACTACGGCATAATTTACTCTTGGAGAATTATTACAATCGGCCGAACATGTTTTTTGGAATTGGAGCTTTATCACAACAGGCTAAACATGTTTATTGGAATTGGAGCCTTATAGAAATGGGTCAAACATGTTTATTGGAATTGGAGCCTTATCC
>APFE030774509.1:32172-60342 GCA_000404065.3 Pinus taeda
CGATTTGGTCACTTAAACTATCGCTCCCTTCAGCATCTATGTAAAGAAAATATGGTGACAGGTCTTCCTATGGTATCTTGTAGAGATGGTGTTTGTTCCGGATGTGTACTCGGAAAACATCATCGGGACAGTTTTAAAAAACGTGCCTCTTGGCACGACTCAGCCCCTTTACAGCTTGTGCACAGTGATTTATGTGGTCCACTTCCTGTTGCTTCATTCTCTGGCTGCAAGTATTTCTTAACTTTCATTGATGATTTCTCCAGACGCCCTTGGGTATACTTCTTAAAACTCAAGAGCGAAGTATTTAACACATTTTTGGCCTTCAAAGCCTTTGTTGAAAAACAATCTGGACATCAAATTCTTAAGCTAAGAACTGATAATGGTGGAGAATATGTTAAAAAAACATTCATCAACTTTTGCACCGAAAATGGAATTCAAATGCAACATACTGTTCCATACACTCCACAACAAAATGGTGTAGCTGAAAGGAAAAATCGCACCTTAAAGGAAATGGCTAATTGTATGCTGCAATCTAAAGGACTCAGTCTTAGTTTTTGGGCCGAAGCAATTAATTGTGCAAATTATATAATAAATCGCACTCCTACTAAGGTTCTAAAGAATATCACTCCAGAAGAAGCTTGGAGTTCCATTAAACCAGATGTAAGTCACTTTTGTATTTTTGGAAGTGAAGCATGGGCCCATATTCCAGATGAAAAGCATAAAGCTTAGAACCTAAGAGTGAGAAATGTACTTTTGTTGGATATTCTGAAGATGTAAAAGGTTATAGACTTATTCCATTTAAGTCCAAAAATGTTATCATTAGAAGAGATGTAAAATTTGATGAAAATAAATCGGCCTGCGAGCCTAGTCCGGCGGATGTGCCACCTTTTCCTATCTCTTCTACTTTTGAAAACATTTCTTCTTCAGATGATGAAAGTGAGGATGACAATCCTCCCCCACCTTCTCAGGATCCTCAACTTCCAAGATGGGTCCGTGCTACTCGGTATGCAGCAGGTGATCTTTCCGGTGATCCGACAGATCAGCGACGTACACGTTCTCAGTTTGAAAGAGCCTCTTCTTTACTGGCTCAAGCTCCAGTAAATCATGATCCTGACACTTTTGCAGAAGCTTCAGGCCATCCACATTGGGAAGTAGCTATGAATGAAGAATATCATTCATTGTTGGCAAATGATACATGGATCTTGTTCCTCTACCAAAGGGATGCAAACTTGTTAGATTTAAATGGGTTTACAGAACCAAGTATGGACCAGATGGGAAAGTTGATAAACATAAAGCTCGTCTTGTTGCTAAGGGCTTTTCACAGGTTGAAGGCATTGACTACACTGACACCTTCTCCCTTGTTGCCAAAATGAACTCTATCCGCCTTGTTCTTTCCCTTGCTGCCTCTTTAAAATGGGAAGTCCATCAGATGGATGTTAAATCTGCCTTCTTGCATGGGGACTTGCATGAAGAAATCTATATGGAACAACCCATTAGCTTCATCCAAACAGACTCCAGCCTTGTTTGTCGACTTAAGAAATCTCTTTATGGTCTCAAGCAAGCTCCTCGGGCTTGGAATGCCAAAATGGATAACTTTCTTTTAGAATCTGGCTTTTCTAGGTGTCATTCTGACAATACTGTCTACACCAAGACAGTGGGAAACTCTCTTATCATCCTTGTTCTTTATGTTGATGATCTTATTCTTACTTGTAGTGATCCCATCCTTATAAACCATGTGAAGTCCAGCCTTAAAAAGAAATTTGAAATGACAGACTTAGGACACTTACACTATTTTCTCGGTCTTCAAGTCGTGCAATCCAAGGAGGGTATTTCCCTTTCCCAGTCCAAGTATGCTTGTGATATTCTTCGTCATTTTCACATGGAAGATTGTAAGCCAGCTCCTTCTCCCTTTCAGTCTGGAGTCAAACTTTCAGTCTCTTGTACTTCTCCTGAAGTTGATGCTACCTTATACCGTCAACTTGTATGAAAACTCTTGTATTTAACCCATACTCGTCCTGACCTTTCCTTTTCTGTTGGCCTTGTTGCTCGTTTTATGCAAAACCCCCGTGAAAGTCATTGGAAAGCAGCTAAAAGAATACTTCGTTATGTTCAAGGTACAGTACAATTTGGGATTAATTACAGTGCCAAAGCAGCTCCTCTATTGGTTGGTTTCACTGATTCTGATTGGGCTGGTGACCCTGATGATCGGAAGTCTACTGCCGGTTATGTCTTCACTCTTGGTTCAGGACCTATTACATGGGCTTGTAAGAAACAGGCTGCCATTTCTCTTTGGTCAGCAGAAGCAGAGTATCGTGGTGCCGTGGAAGCTAGTAAGGAAGCCTTGTGGCTTCGTCAGATCCTATCAGAAATTGGCTTTGAGCAGCAGCATCCGACTACACTTTGGTGTGATAATCAAAGTGCCATTCAGCTTTGCAAAGATCCAGTTCAGCATCAGCGCAGCAAACACATTGAACTTCACATGCACTTCATCAGAAAGCTCATTCATGACCATGTTCTTGAAGTGCAATATTGTTCAACAGATGATCAGGTTGCCGACATCTTCACAAAGGCTCTCACAGAGGCGAAGTTCACTAAACTTCGATATATGCTTGGAGTTCAGGAAGTTGTCACTAAGGGGGGATAGGCTCTAGTGCCTCTTTCCTTCTCCTATTGTGTCATATTTGTAAATCCTTCAATCCTATCCCAAGTTGTTCTTAAGGGGGGATGTTAGGATATTCCGACACATAGGAATAGTTAAGTTCAACTTGGTCTAGTATAGAGTTAGGTTAGCGTTAGGAAAAGTGTGTTTCTTTACCGTTGTACATTTTGTAACTTACAATCCGACGGTCACGATATGTAGTGATCCGACGGTTCATTCTCTCCTCGGTATTACCGACACTTGATCCGGGGCTTGACACCCGATTGGTCCATGAATTCTATTTAAAGCGCATGGAGGGTCATTTGTAGGTTAACTGTGCATGAGAGAAGCTTATGTAAATTTTCATTCTTTTATTAATAAATTGCCTGTAGTAGCCACGTTGGCGCAGGCCGTGGACTGTTTCCCTCTCTGAGGGTTTTAACCACGTCAAAATACTGGTGTATTGATCTGTGATCTGTTTGTGAGCGGTGTCCTTCTGGTGTTCTGTCTGAGGAACTTACCCTGTAAATTCCTACATATTTAATATTATAGATAAGGATAGATCCTTTAAAAGATTTTATCCGTGGCAATCCTTAACTATATTTTATTTATCATATGCCAATCAACGTAAATCTATTCATTGTCATATTGGCTTGCAGTACCACTATCCCTATATTATGGTTTGCAACTGTTTGTGCAGAGTTCCTTCGAAACCAAAAATCCAGAGAAAATGGGCAAGAAATCAAAGAAGTCCACAGCCACTTCCGTAGCCAAAGAACCAGAACCAAGCAAGAAAAGATTAATCTCAGATACAATGTGTCTTGGTCTAGGAAATACAAGCTAGGAAAGTATTTATAATTTGATAGAAGCAGAGGAGCCAGAAGAATTATCAGAGGAAGCCACAACTGGTTCAACCAACAAATTAGAGGGAACTCTTAAAGAATTGGCTTGTTCTTATCTTCACAGGATAGCAGCATGAGCTAAAATCCTGCCATATACTGACGTGGTGAGATGGGTGGTAGAGAAAATTCTAGTCTCAGACAAAACATTTTGCACAGCTGATGGGAGGATATTCGGCTCATTCCAGCCTGAAGATCTCAGGCAAATGTACCATTTACTTCAACCTAAGAAGCGATACAACAAGGCGTTCCTAGAAGCATTTGCAAAGGAAAATGACTCAGAATCATCCTTGATAAAGCAATGGAGGCATTTCCCGGAGAAACACAAGCACGAGTTATTGGGTAAGTACTATGTTGACTCATTGGCTTCCCCTTATTGCTATGCTGGAGCTATGATGTGTAGATTATGGGGACAACATGATTCTGCCAAATTCACTATAGAAATGGTCCCCCTAATGGAAGTTGCAATCAATGGTTATGTGATGGATTGGGCAAATATTTTGTCCAATAAACTAGCCACAACGATTTTAGAGTATAGAAAAAATGCACATAAAACTTCCCAGACAATTCCCCCTTTCTGTTACAATGCATATATTATGGATACTATTTGATTTAATTATGAATATTCGATACTCGGATGGAGGTGGACTGCCCAGGATCTGAGCCCAATTCATATCTATCATAAGCAGTTGTGGAAGGCACACTACAAAAATCACTTGTATAAGATTGCAATGGTTTCATTTTACCTATATATTATTCTATTTTCAATAAGCCTGCCCCCAGGATTTCCCAAGAAGTAGAAATTGACTTGAAAACAGTAGGTAGTTGGTTCGGGGAGGAAAAATTTACCTATGTAAGGCTTTTTGGTAGCCTCACTAAACCCCATGTTCTCCCTCTTTATGTACCTGCTAAATTGTTAGCTCGGGAATTGGCTTATCAAATTATAGTGGAAGGGACATCTAGAACCCTTAGGGTTTCAAAGAAACACATGTGGCCTATATTCCCTTTATGATGTGGCATTTTCACTTTACTTGACTACAATCATGCAAAGAAAGAGGTAGAAAAGATTCAAATGCTGAATCTTGCCACAATTCCAAACAGGCAATATGATTTAAGACAGGTTGTTTATAATGTCACATCTCAAGCCAAACTTGCTAAATTTGATCATGAAGTGGATGTCTTCGATGATTTATTTGCCTTAGTTGAATCATTATTTCAAGTTAAAGGATTGGCTAGGATCAAGTATGAAGATCAAGGGTTAGAAACGTTCAATAGGCTTAGAGACCAGAGGTTGCAAACTTTGCCTTTAGACCTATTAGCCACAACCCCTACAGTTCAGCCATCCAGTCAAATTGAACAGAAAGCTATTGATAAGACTCCTGTAGTGGAAAAGGTCTCCAAGAAAGAGAAAACACCAGAGCAGGAACAGGAACAGGGAAAAGGCAGTGAACTCATTAATTCAGACATTCATATTGATCCCAAACTACTCAAAGAATGGCAACAGTTTGACTCAATCATCAACAATACTAAGAGTCCATAGAGATTTAGCACACCTGAAGTGACAACTGGTCAGAAGACAACAACTAATACAGTTCCAACTGAAAGAACTAGCAGCCCACCCATGACTCAAAAGGATGTAGAGATGATTCCAGAGAACCCGTTCGATGAAATTGTTCTACGTGTAGAAGAAATACCACCCTTGGATGTCTTCTACAGCCCTAAGCATAGGGCTGTAATAAACAGACAAAGGAAAAAGAGAAAACTTGATCAATCTTCTCTTTTGCCTGCACAGATGGAGATAACTAATGTGGTATGGAGAGAGGAAGTCAACCCTTCCGAAGATATTACTAAACTCTCTTAGTACATTGGAGCATACACAACAACTACTATGGACAAAGCATCAGAAGTTAGCAATTTTCTTAAAGAAAAGGATCAAGAAATCGTTTCATTGGAGACACAGGTACATGAGAAGCAGTAGAGGATAGAGAAGTTAGAGCAGTAGTTAGCATCATAGAAGTAGTCAAACATCCAAATAAATGAGCAATTTCTCAAAGAGAAACAGAGGATAGATCAACATGCAGTTCAGAAGCAAAAGGAACTATCTCAAGCATTGAACAAACTAAAATCAATAAATGAACAGTTAAGAAAATCAAAAGAATAACAAGTCGCTCAGCTGTTGCTGCAAATAGATAGATTCAAAGGATACCCTCAAGTGAAAGAATTCAAATCAGAGTCTCTCTAGATAACTAAAGCACTATCTAATCAATTGAGCTTATTATGTCATAATATATCTTTTGCTCTCCCCCTATGCGAAATTTCCTCATCTATGATTGATAAATTAGTTGATGCAAGATAGAAATTGGAGCAAGCAGATGAAACCTTAACAAAGTTTTTCTCTTGGCAAGAAACCAAGGAAGGACAAGATGCAAATCTACCCCAAATTCTAGAATCACACAAGGAAATCCTATTCCTTGAGTGGCAATATCAACTGATGAAAACAGAAAGGGCGACATCAAGATGTATATTGACGACTAGTAATCTGGTGGAATTGATTAATGATACTCTTTATTTGTCAAATTTAATTTCAGAATGTTCTCCAGGGAAACTACCATCGATGAAAGCGTTGGAGCAGACATGGAAATGAAATGATAGAAATCAAGAAGCAAATAGCTGAAACTTCAACTAAAAGGCCATTTAGAAACTTTAAGAAACCAGAATCAAAACCCCCAAATGCTATATCCAATGCAGAGTCAGACCCCTAGGAATATGAAGAAGAAGAGACAATCTTATCATCTGAAGAAACTGAAGAAGAGGTAATTGTAGAATGTCATGGGATGTGGGACTTTATTTTGCCTAATTTTGATACAAAAAATGAACAGGAAGCTTTCCCTGTAACTACCAGGAGTAAAGGCACTCCTGAACCTGTTAAAGTAACTCAAAAGAAAAGGAACACGAGTACCACTACTAAAGAAAAAGCTCCCACAAAGAAGTCTACAACTGCACCTTTCCAAAATCAGCCATTAGCTTCAAATCCACCTCCAACATCTAAAACATTGGTAGTTACAGACTCTATGGATTACAACATTATTGAAGACATGAAGAAAACAAAGGCAAATATCACTATGTTTGAACTTTGTAAACTCAAACATCAACAAAAATTGTTGCTTAAAGAGTTAGATGCATTACCTTCTTCTCCTCTTCCAAATGTTGTATTGTCCAAACCTGCTAATGAGACAGGTAAACCACCACCTAGTAGAGTGGAAGCCACTGATGCTGTTTTAATTGGAGATAGATCAAATTCCCATACTCCTTTTCTCTTGACCTATGAGATCTATAATATAAATCTACACAATTGCTTGATAGACTCAGGGGCTTCCTCGAATATAATGCCAGCTTCAGTTTGTTCCAAACTGAACATTGAACCCCAGAAGTTTGCAATCCATATTGTCCAGTTGGATAGAACTAAGGTCCAGGTATTAGGAGAAATCAACTTAGTTACCATTAGGTTATCAACTGATCTAAGAGTGGTTCAAAGAATTGATATTTTGATCACTGATATTCTTGAGTTCTATGGTTTGATTTTGAGTAGAGACTGGTATGTGAAACTTCATGGTTATATTTCCACCGATTGGTCTCATATGTGGCTACCTTATAAAGGAAAGCCAAATCAGATAAAGATTGATTGGGAGAAACATATGACTCATACTGTTAATGAATTTTGAACAAGAAAACCAGCCGATAGCATTCAATAACAACATTCTGGGTAATTACTCATTCGAATCATTCTTTGGCAATTTTATTACTCAATCATCACCTTTCTCAGTTAATAATTTCACATCTCAAATTGAAATTTTTTCCCAAACAGATACATCAAGGTGTGTTAAAGTTGCTGAGGAAACTGCAAATAAAATTGTAGATAAACCTTTGTTTTGGTCATTATATTTTGATGGGTCTAAAGGATAACTTCCCTCTACCAACAATGGAACAAACTCTCCATTCAGTAGCCGGTTCTGAATTAATGTCCTTCTTAGCTGGTTTTTCAGGGTACAACCAAATTTTGGTGCACCCCGATGACAGACTTAAGACTACTTTCAGAACCAAGTGGGGAACTTATGCCTATCAAAAAATGCCTTTCGGTTTAATCAATGCTGGAGCCACATTCCAAAGAGCGATGGACATAGCATTCAAAGGTATAATCAATAAATCAGTAGTTGTCTATTTGGATGACATTAATTTTTTCTCTAAGAAAATATCAAATCACTTGCATGATTTGAAACAAATCTTTGAGCACTCCAAAAGGTATGGTATTTCACTCAATTTTAAGAAGTCCTTTTCTACTCTTGAACAAGGTAAAATCTTGGGTTCCATTTTTTCAAAGGATGGTATTTATATTTATCCAAATAGAATCAAAGAGATTTCTGATATCCCATTTCCACATAATAAAAAAACAATGCAATCATTTTTAGGTCAAATTAATTTTGTAAAAAGATTTGTTCCAAATTTTTCACAAATTGTTTTACCATTACAAACCATGATCAAGAAAAACTCAGTATTTAAATGGGGGCATATAGAAAATGAAGCTTTTGATTTAATCAATCAAGCAATCATAAATGCTTCTACATTAAACACTTCTTACTTTTCAAATCATTTCATTCTATATACACTTGCATCTGATTCATCTTATGCAGCAGTGCTGACACAAATCAATGATCAAAACTTAGAAGCACCAATTTCATTTTATAGTTCAAACCTTCAAGGTGTTGAACTTAATTACTCCGAAGTTGAAAAACAAGCCTTTGTTGTATATAAAGCCATTAAACACTTTAGACCTTTTCTCTCAAAGGCTCACACAAAAGTTATAGTCCCTTTTTCAATAATAAGACAATTACTAGTTCAAAGAGCATTGGGAGAAAAAAGGGAAAACTGGGCCACAATATTACAAGAATATGATTTGGACATAAAAATAGCAAAGATTGTCAAAGGCCAAGGTTTTTGTAGGTTGTTAGCAGGAGCTTCTAATATTCAGGAACATGAAGGTACAAATGGTATTGAAGAAATCAATGAGATAAGTACCATTAATCCCGAATCAGAATATGCAGATTTAATATTCTATTTGAAAAATGGATATGCTCCTTCTAATATTTCCTATAAAAACAAGCAAGCCATAAGACTGAAAGCAAAAAACTTCGTGATTATTGATGATGTGTTGTTTAGATGGAATTATGACTCAATTTTGTTAAGATGCTTAGAAAAACCTGAAACACAAAAGGTCTTGCAGGAACTACATGATGGTTCCGGTAGGAGGACATTTTGGAGCTGATACAACAACCCACAAAATCATTCATGCTAGGTATTACTGGCCCACCTTATTCAGTGATATTCATGAATATGTGAGGAAATGCCAAACATGTCAAACTACCAGTGGAAGACAAAGGAATCCATCTTTTCCTTTGCAACCAGTCAACATTGAACAACCCTTTGAACAATGGGGATTGGATATCATTGGAGAAATCATTCCACATTCATCCAAACATCATAGGTATATTCTTACAGCTATCGATTACTTTACGAAGTGGGTGGAAGCAATTCCTTTGAAGACAACAAACTATGAGGCAATCATTGAATTCATAGATCAGTTCATCATTACCAGGTTTGGTGTCCCAAACGCTATTATTTTTGATAATGCATTTTACTTCTTTGGTAATTCTATACTTGAATTTGCTACCAAAAGAGGATTCAAATTGAAATATTCTGCAAACTACTACCCTCAGGGTAACGGTTTAGCATAATCTACCAATAAAAAGCTTATCAAAATCATTAAGAGAACTATCGATCATAATCATAAGAACTGGCATAAATCTTTGATATTTTCACTATGGGCAGACCACATAACACAGAAGGCCTCAATAGGCACTTCTCCATTTAATCTAGTGTATGGAAAGGAGGTTGTCATACCAGCAAACTTAATACTTCCATCACTAGCCTTAGTGCAATTTATTGAAGAAAATCCCTCATCTTCTATTCAATTGAGACATGATCAGATCCTGAAACTAGAGGAAGAAAGGGAGAAAGCTCGAATTACACATGCAAAGCATCAACAAATTATTAAGTCTTCTTTTGATACAACTTCAACCGGCTCAAAACATTTACAAGTTGGTGATCTAGTTTTGAAGTGGGACAAAGTCCATGAGGATAAAGGAAAACACACTAAGTTTCAGAAAATGTGGTTTGGACCATTCCAAATCAGCGAGAAGATAGGCCCATAGTGCAAGATCTATCAGGAAAGAGAGATTCTCTTCCTGTCAAAGGGCTTATTTTGAAAAAATTCTTCAATTGAGGAGGTAACCCCTTCTCACTTTGTAAATATTCAATTTCCAGCTATATTTGTGTGAATAAATAGTTAGTTCTGTCTTAGGAAACAAAGTTGTAAATAGTCTTCTATTGGTCTTTACTATATTGAAAAAGTCACTCAGAAGAAAATAGTCTTAATATTTACTTTTGGTAGATGGAAGTCTTGAAGGAAAATGAAAGTTCTAGGAAATTAGGTATAATTAAATTCTGAAAACCCTTTTCATTTTTGTAAAATCTTCTCAAAACTTGAAAATACTGTAAATCATTCTAAAGTTTTAGAAGCCTAAACAATGTTATCAATACAAAACAAAAACTGATTCAATATTAGCATCTTCAACTCTCAAAATTGTCATCCATGTTCTCTTAAGGAGAAAAGTATTGACCCTATCCATCAAAGTTTATGATTTTTCAGAGTGTAATTCTAAAATATATTTGATATAAAAGATAAGACGTCTTATCATAAGCCTGCTTACCATGTTCGTAGGGGACTAGTTCAACTAACATTACCAACACTGCATACCAAAACAGGGTAATGGCTTATAATTATAAGACAAGGGGTCTCATCGCGAGCCAACTTGTTTAGTTAAATTACAACCAGTGAATGGCATTGTCAATAGCTAGCCACCAAACCAGGACAATGGCTTTTTATCTTACAAAATAAAGAAATAAGGAAAAAAGAAAATGAAATACAAAAAAAATGTGGAAACATATCTTTTGGATTCATTCTTTTAAATTATACTCTGAAATGGATGGAACAATGAATGACTAAATGGTTAAAAGGTAACCTTGCCGAGACTATGGATGTTTGCTGGCAGTAGTGGCTCTACATATGACAAATGAGTCATTATACAAGCTAAGTTGGAAAAGTCTTTGTTTTATCATTATCAACCAATTAAGGTTTACTTAAAACTTAGAATGTATTTAATTTTGAGATGAGAAAGAGATAGCAAAAACAATTTTCATTATATTCAGAATTTATGATTACCTAGTTGTATTAGATTTCCTTTATCTATTAAGGTTTTCAGATTAAGAAAGTCAAAGTATTATATTACTTTCTCAGAGATAACTATTTCTCCTAGTGAATCGCTAATTGTTGTGTTGTACAACAACCCCTCCATTTCTATAAAAATGGGTCCCTTTTAAATAAAATTAGTTAAGAAGTGTGAATAAAATGGTATTTACTTCATCACAAGAAAAATACTTATTAAAAGGCCTGATGTAAATGAATCATTTTAAGTAAAAAACAAAGTGTTCCTTTAAAAATATTATAAAACCATTCTATATTGTGATAAAGCGATCGGAGATCACATATCGCAATAACAAAGGAAACACACACAAAAGCGAAACCTCACCCAATTCTCCGATCCGAAAAGGTAATTGCAATTGGAAATTGGGGAAAACAAATGCGAAAGGTACATAAAACAAAGCCCCTCAACTCCTATGATCTGATAAATAAATTGCAATCAGAAAATCGGTTGTGTCAATGACAAAAGGGACATATGAAAAGGCCTAATCAAAACTCCTGATGCGATAAAGTAAATTGCAATCGGCAATCGGCGGAATCCCATGCAAAAGGGATAAAGCTGAAGCCAAACCCTGAATGCAATCTATTAATTGGGCATGCATCTCAAAAGGTAAATATACATTAAAACAGTTTGCATGCATTATATTATATCACCTTTCGATAATCGGAGATATTTACATCAAGTGATAAAGCCCTTCTCTTTGACACTCTCGATCATCGATCAATGAAATCTAAAGCATGCTTGAAATAATCATTTGGTATATGAGCGAAGAGATGGGAATTTATGATATTATTTACCATGATTAGCAGTTCAAACAATTATTTAATATTACAGTTAAGGATAGATCCTTTAAAATATTTTATCCGTGGTAATCCTTAACTATATTTCATTTATCATATGCCAATCAATGTAAATCTATTCATTGTCATATTGGCTTGCAGTACCACTATCCCTGTATTATGGTTTGCAACTATTTGTGTAGAGTTCCTCCAAAACTAGAAATCCAGAGAAAATGGGCAAGAAATCAAAGAAATTCACAGCCACTCCCGCAGCGAAAGAACCAGAACCAAACAAGAAATGATTAATCTCAGATACGATGTGTCTTGGTCTAGGAAATACAAAATGGGAAAGTATTTATAATCTAATAGAAGCAGAGGAGCCTGAAAAGTTATTAGAGGAAGCCACAGCTGATTCAACCAACAAATCAGAGGGAACTCTTAAATAATTGGCTTGTTCTTATCTTCACAGCATAGCAACATGAGCTAAAATCCTGCCATATACTGATATGGTGAGATGGGTGGTAGAGCAAATATTCAGTCTCAGACCGAACATTTTGCATAGCAGATGGGAGGATATTCGGCTCATTCCAGCCTGAAGATCTCAGGCAAATGTACCATTTACCTCAACCTGAGAAGTGATACAACAAGGCATTCCTAGAAGCATTTGCAAAGGAAAACGACTCAGAATCAGCCCCGATAAAGCAATGGAGGCATTTCCTAGAGAAACACAAGCACAATTCATCAGGCAAGTACTTTGTTGACTCATTGGATTCCCCTTATTGCTATGTTGGAGCTACGATGTGTAGATTATGGGGACAACAAGATTCTACCAAATTCACTATAGAAATGGTCCCCCTAATGGAAGCTGCAATCAATGGTTATGTGATGGATTGGGCAAATATTTTGTCCAATAAACTAGCCACAATGATTTTAGAGTACAAAACAAATGAACATAAAACTTCCTAGACCATTCCCCCTTTCTATTAGAGTGCATATATTATGGATACTATTTGCTTTAATTCTGAATATCCGATACTCGCATGGAAGTGGACTGCCCAGGATCCAAACCCAATTCATATCTATCATAAGTAGTTGTGGAAGGCACACTACAAAAATCACTTGTATATGATTTGCAATGGTTTCATTTTACTTGTATATTATTCCATTTTCAATAAGCCTGTCCCCAGGATTTCCCAAGAAGCGGAAATTGACTTGACAGCAGTAGGTAGTTGGTTCGAGGAGAAAATTTTTACCTATGTAAGGCTTTTTGGTAAGCCTCACTAAACCCCATGTTCTCCCCCTTTATGTACCTGATAAATTGTTAGCTCGAGAATTGGCTTATCAAATTACAGTGGAAGGGATATCCAGAACCCTTAGGGATTCAAAGAAACACATGTGACCTATATTCCCTTTACACTGTGGCATTTTCACTTTACATGACTACAAGCATGCAAAGAAAAAGGTAGAAAAGATTCAAATGCTGAATCTTGCGATAATTCCAAACAGGCAATATGATCCAAGATAGGTTGCTTATAATGTCACATCTCAAGCCAAACTTGCTAAATTTGATCATGAAGCAGATGTCTTTGATGATTTATTTGCCTTAGTTGAACCATTATTTCAGGTTAAAGGATTGGCCAGGATCAAGTATGAAGATCAAGGGTTAGAAATGTTCAATAGGCTTAGAGACCAGATGTTGCAAACTCTGCCTTTAGACCTATTAGCCACAACCCCTACAGTTCAACCATCCAGTCAAACTAAATAGAAAGCTACTGATAAGACTCCTGTAGTGGAAAAGATCTCCAAGAAAGAGAAAATGCCAGAGCAGGAATAGGAACAATGAAAAGGCAGTGAACTCATTGATTTAGACATTCATATTGATCCCAAACTACTCAAAGAATGGCAACAGTTTGACTCAATCATCAGCAATACTGAGAGCCCACAGGGATTTAGCACACATGAAGTGACAACTGGTCAGAAGACAAAAACTAATATAGCTCCGACTGAAGGAACTAGTAGCCCACCCATGACTCAAAAGGATGTAGAGATGATTCTAGAGAACCCATCCAATGAAATTGTTCTACATGTAGAAGAAATACCACCCTTGGATGTCTTCTATAGCCCTAAGCATAGGGCTGTAATAAAGAGAAAAAGGAAAAAGAGAAAACTTGATCAATCTTCTCTTTTTCCTGCACAGATAGAGATAACTAATGTGGTATGGAGAGAGGAAGTCAACCCTTCCAAAGATCTTACTAAACTCTCTCAATACGTTGGAACATACACAATAACTACTATGAACAAAGCATCAGAAATCAGTAATTTGCTTAACAAAAAGGATCAAGCAATCGTTTCATTGGAGACACAGGTACATGAGAAGCAACAGAGGATAGAGAAGTTAGAGCAGCAGTTAGCAGCATAGAAGCAGTCAAACAAATGCCACCAGAGTTGTTGCTTACATCAATGGCTTGGAAATTCCACCCTGGAAGCATGGATTCCAGGAGAGGGGAAATGGCATCGGTAACACCTAGGGTTTCTTGAAGGAATACAATGTCAAACGGCTCCTTTTGGAGAACCCTTCCTAGTGCTAGTTTTTTCTCGGGACTAGCAATCCCTTTGCAATTGAAGGAGAGGACCTTCATGGTGGAGACGACTCCAGGGGGTTCTATGCTCTAAGGACCCTATCAAGTATAAGTTGTTTGCTCGAGGAAATGTCCATCCCTGCCTTATGTTTAGCTTTGGACAGGGAGGATGGTCTACCTTGAGGGAGCTTCGGAGAGGTGGTGGGAGGGTCTAGTCCAATGCCTAGAGCATCTGGAGCCCGAAACCTAAAAAATGTGTGGAGGTGGTATCGATGGGGGATGGGATGAGTTCCGGGATTCAAATCTGATGGTAATTCCTCTTGGAAGGAAGGGGGCATACATGATATAGAAGGTGGAGGGGGAATCAGTGGACATTCAAGGTGATTAAGGCTATATTGCGAGGTAACAGGGCTTTGCTAAGGTCCCATAGCTATATCAATATGTGTAGAATAACTAGTAATAGATGCAGAGCAAGGGATAGGATTTGACATACCCGAAGATAGTGCAACTCTAGCGGCCACCTTAGACCTCGTCAATGGAGGTGAAGGAGGCTAGAGAGGTGTTTTCCCACACTTCTTCAATGTTGTCGAGACCGGCATGGATCCAACTGCATCAGTGTCATTTTTCTCTACCTCATCCGAGTGATCTACCTATGTTTGAGCTTTCAATGAGGGAGATGACTTCCCCTTGCACTTGTTATCACCCCAAGAAACTCTCCTAGGTTGTATCTCAGAGATGCTCGGGAACATTACAAACTCAACTTAATGCTGGAAATGGATGAATGGAAGGAATGATGCTTGTTTAAGCTAGATAACCACTTCTACTATGCTTAACTCCAGACATGCATGAACACACCCAGACTACAAGGATTTAAACCACCAATTACTCACAGTTTAAGGATTGGGTGAACATGGAGAATACTGACCACACCAGCAGATGCACAAGACCCTATGATGGCTGGCTGCAACCAGTAAAGAGGTATGTAAATCTAATTCCCTAATGCATAGACAGGATGATAGCTCTCTGACACTAAGTGAAAAGAAGTCTCAATAACACATTCACTGATACATACAAGATTTTAACACCGAGGTAGGATGACAACTCCTCTAATGCTAAACATCACGAGTTCAAGAAAACTGCGTCACAGGCACAACCTAGAACAGAATAGGAATGGAAAGTGAGCAATTAACAAAAAATGAATCTTGTATTAGCTGAAAATGAAGATGAGATGCTGCAAGTTTCAAAGTAGTTACAATCTCCAGAAGTTGAACCTTTCATCAAAACAACAACCATCAAGCCTAATTACATCTGGTTTCTGGGTATATATAGAGTTTCATTACAAATATATTTTGTTATTCTAGGCGTGGAGGGGTCATAATTGACCACCAACCGCTTTAACTGTTTGATGGAGTCTCTGGTACAATATCCCTACTTTAGTGAACAAATTTGATCTTCTCGGATTCTCTGCTATCCTTCTTGGGCAGGTGGAGTGTCGTATGGAAGAAGTTACATAACTGTTAAATGCGTTGATATGCTCGAGGCACGTCCTTTTCCTTCCCGGCCATATTGTTTCTTGAATGCAGCTGTTGAAGATGAAATGTTCCGGGTATTGGATACTAGCCACCTTCGTCCTTCAGATGCATGGGACGGGTCAAGGACAAGAGGAGTGCATGGCGGATGAAATGGAGAAGGAAGATAGGTCGTTGGATCGTGCAGATGGACGGTGGACAGCGCTTGGTGGGAAGTATCGCGAGGATACGGGAGCAAAGTGATCGTGGGCTGTTGGATCTTGGGTGGGCAGATCCAACGGTCATCAGGCGGTGGAGATGCATGGAGTTTAATGGGCAGGGATGGAGGACAGGTGGTAAGTAGTATTCCCTGCACAACTTTTGGAAGGCGAGTGGTAATCGTACGAGGGCTTGCGATCACAATCATTTTGCAACGCGTGGCAGAAGGGGAGAGACAAAAACCACTTGATCGCAGGTTAACACGTGGGCGGTTTGCAGGTGCGAGAGGAGCGAATGCTGTCCGATCACAGCGAGTTGATCGGACGGTGCGGATTTGTTCGCACAGGTTTTCGACTGATGTGACAGGGAAACGACGGATTAGGGATTTTGCGAAGGCACGCGGTTATATGGGTTTTAGGGTTTTAATGCTCGAGGCTTAAGAAAAGTGGAGTTTTATAGGATTTTAAATAGAATCATGCATAAAGGGGTGAGAGGGGAATGGGCAAGGAAATGGAGGAAGGCGAGGATAACCGATGTAGACCTTTTTTGAGCAAAAACAAAGGATCGAGCTTACTTCTACTCCTCGAAAATTAGCAACATGTAGCAGAGCTAACACTGGCTCCTTCTGGGGACGAGATCCTCCTTATGAGGTCTTAAGAACTGCAGATCACTGCCTTTCTTGTGAAAAACAAATTAGCAAAATTTCCTAGTATTCCATTGGGTATGGAGTCTAACTGAGCTTACACTAAAACTGATAAAACAAAAAATTTACAATTTTAAGGCCAAAGACCTTAAACAACATAAATTTTCAGAAAGAGTCCATTAACTAGGCCATTAAAAACTACTTCTCCTCCCATACTTTTTAGCATGAAGGTGTTGTTCCCTTGAATCTGAGAAATTATAAAAGGCCCTGTCCAGAAAGCATCAAACTTCCCATGGTTGCCTCTCTTCTCTTTCAGTGCATCCCACTTCAGAACCAAATCTTCAACCTGAAAATTATCTATTTTTGTCCTTCTGTCAAAAGCTTCCTTGATCTTTTTCTGATGTGCTACAAACCTTTCAACCAGCTGTTCTCTGATTTGATGTAGCTATGCTAAATCAATGATCCTTTTTTCCATATCTTCTTCCTCATTCTGCTCTTCTTGTAGGAACTTTGCCACGAGGAGGGTTAACTGAATTGGGAGCACAACCTTAGTGCCATATACCAGTTTGAATGGAGAATTCCCTATGGATCTCTTAGTGGTCACTCTATCAGCCCACAATGCATATCTAAGCTTAGAATCCCACTTCTTCTTATTGTCATCCAACAATTTTTCAATTATCCTTATCAGACTCTTGCTGGAAGATTCTGCTAGACCATTGCCTTGAGGGTAGTATGAGGTGGAATGAACTAGTTTAATGCCCATTGAATTGCACATGTCCACCAATTCTTTTTCCCTGAAGGCTTCTGCATTATCTGTGACTAATTTATGTGGGCAACCAAATCTGGTGAAGATATTCTCTGTCAAAAAATTCATGACCACATGATGATCATCCTTTCTGGTAGGAATGGCCCAATCCATTTCGTAAAGTAATCAATGGCTACTAAGATCCATCTGTGTTGGCCACTGGAATGTGGATTGATTTCTCCAATGAAATCCAAGCCCCACTGCTGACAAAGGCCACTAGCATGTAGGGCAGAGACTTCAATTACTACTTCCCTTCAAATCTTTGGCCCTTGTCACAAGATTTAACGAATAAAAACGCATCAGAAAATAAGGTGGGCCAATAGTACCTAGCTCTAAGGATTTTGTGGGTTGTAGTCTTCCAATAGTGGTGTCCTCCACACATGCTAGAATGAAATTACTGCATGACTTCTATAGATTTTTCTTTGTCCAAACACCTCAAAAGAATCCCAGAGGGGTCCCTCCAGCAGAGCAGATTTTCATGGATGCAATACTTCAATGCCCTGAGCTTAATAGTTTTGGCTTGGCTTGAACTAAGACCTGAAGGGGTTTCCAGCTTCAACAAGAATTTAACTATTGCAGAGTACCAACCGCAAGAATCTAGATTTTCTGCCAATGACTGATTCTTTTCTGGTTCAACTGTTTCTTCTTCTTCTGCCTGATTATTTTCTGAAATTGAGCCCATGAAGTTTATGTCCAATGTTCTGTAATTTTCTTCAGCCAATAGTTTGGAAAGGCCTTGACCTCTGACAAGCTTGGTGGGCTTCAATTCTATGTTAAATTCAAATAAGATTCACAATCCATTTAGCCCTTCTTCCATCAGCATCAGGCTGTGTTAGGACATCTTTTATTGAAGTAGAGGGTACATATGCAATTACCTTAGAATGTAGAATGTAAATTCTGAAAGCTTTCAAGGACTTGATAAGAGCATATGCTTGTTTCTCAATGATATCATACCTTAGTTCAGCATCCCTTAATGTTTTGCTGGAAAATGCCACTGGATGTTGTGCACCTTCTTCATCTGCTTGCAATAAAACTACTGCAAGGGTATCTTTAGAGGCAAATGAAAATATATGGAACTCTTTGTTGTAATCTAGGCTACTTAAAGTGGGAGCTTCCATAATAGCTTTCTTAATGGACTGAAAGTATCTTCTTGCTGAATCAGTCCATTTGATCTCTAACCCCTTCTTCAACATGGAGGTGATATGCTTCACAAGTTCTACAAAATATGGGATAAACCTCCTCACAAAGTTTACTTTGCCTAGAAAGGACTAGATATCCTTCTTTGATCTCGGGATAGACAAATTATGTATTTCCTTGACTCTTTCTGGGTCAATTCAGACACCTGCAGCGGAAACAATATGTCCTAACAGCTTGCCTTCTTCTAAAGCAAACTATGACTTTTTAGGGTTGACTGAAATCCCAAACCTTCTGCACTTCAGGAACACTTTCTTCAAATGTTGCAAGTGGTCATGATGGCTATTGGAGTATACTGTAATATCATCAAGGTAGATAAGGACAAATTTATCCTTCTCTCCCACAAATGCTATATCCATAGCTCTCTGAAAGGTGGCTCCAGCATTCATCAACCCAAAAGGCATCTTGGAGTACATAAAGGTGCCCCAAGGAGTGGTGAATGCAGTCTTCTCTTGGTCATATGGATGTACAACAACTTGATTATACCCTGAAAATCCATCCAGGAAAGACATCACTTTGGCTCCTGAGACCTTTTGCAGCAAATAATCATCTTGGGTAGAGGATAATTTTCTTTTTTAAAGCATTTGTTTAAGTTTCTGAAATCAACGCAGAGTCTGATTTCTCCACTTTTCTTCCTTAACACCACCAAATTTGCTACCCATTTTGAATATCTGAGAGGGACTATGATTTTGGTAGCCAATAACTTCTTGATTTCCTTTTCAATCAGGGGAAGGAGCAAAGGGTTTATTGTCCCCAGTTTCTGCTTGAAAGGGATGGTGTCTTTTTCTAAAATAATTTTGTGTTAGATGATCTTTTTGTCATATGTTTTCAGGTCACTATATTCCCAATCAAAGACATCAACAAATTGCTTCATTAAATTGTAGTATTCAGCACTTTGGGCAGCAAATAGACTAGTAGACAGATTTATGTATCTTGGCTAATCTGGACTCCCTATGTTATGCTTATAGACTGCAGATTGATCTTCTTTTTGGGTAGCTTTATAAGGCACATCATTCTGGTCAAACAGCTTTTCTAAAGGAACCAAGCCTTAGGTATATAATTACTGGGAAGTTGGACAATGCTATCTTTGCCAATTCTGTTTCTAAGTAGGGGTTGGGGAATTTCTTCCAAGGCTTCATTCTCTTGGTCAATTTGCATTTCATAGAATTCATCAATGACTTGCAGGAACCTATTCACTTCATCATCATCTTCAAAAACTTTCCAATGCTGAACATTATCAGGCAAGGATGGTTTGTATTTCATTTGAACTTTGTAAATTAGTCTGGGAGGCATGGGAGGGATCAACATGCTAGTAGACATAGTAAGGGAATCAGCAAGCTGATTTTTGGCTCTAGGGATGTATGAGATAGAAAAACTATCAAAATAATTTTTGAGTCTCCATACCTCATCTGTGTATGCTTTCAGCCTTGGGTGTTTTTCTTGAAATGTTATGTTTACTTGCTGAATGATCAGATCAGCATCTCCAAACACCTTTATGTCACTGATTCCTCTGCCCTTGGCTACATTAAGGCCCAAATATCAGAGCCTCATACTCTACTATATTGTTTGTGACTTGGAAGGCCAGCTTAAAAAGACAGTTGTTTGCTTTCTTGTTCTAGAAAAATGAGCACCACCCCTGCTCCTGCAGTCTCCCTAGAACATGCTCCATCAAAGAACATCTCCCAAACTTGACTTCCTTGCTCTTCTTTGGCCTGATTTTCTGGTTTTTTAACTGCAATAAGGCCTTCTGGGATTCTTCTATTTGGAGAATACATGCTCTAAAATCAGTGTCTACAGCATAAATAGGATGATTAGAAGGATTATTATCATCACTGATGATGTATGTCAGCTGTGCTTCTCTGTACAGTCTCCTACTTTCTCCTCCAAAAACTGGGACAGTGGCATAAGATAAGTCATCCTGTAGTGTCCCACCTAGTCTCTTAATCCATCCTCTAGACAGTAGCATGCCGAACATAGGAGGGACATCTGCTACCACAATGTTTATCACCATACTCTTTATGGCCAGCTGAGTTAGGGTAATGGCTAAATCTTTGATCAATCCCAGACATTTCACCTTTCTTGAATCAAAGGGGAATAGATCATGATATGGTTTAGTGATATCAGGGCCTAACTCTTCCATGACAGCTTTTGGCATCAGATTGTAGCTAGCCTCAGTTTCCAGTAGGAAGTTGTGGAGGATTTTATCATGAATGGTCAAGGAGACATAGAATGATGGAGAATTATCATCATCATGTTTGGTCATGGGGCTTAGCACAACTACAGGCTTGTAATCTTGCAAATTGATAGAGTTAGTGGAGGTTCGTATGGCTTCCAGCTCGAGGGCCTCAAGGATAGGCTTCCTAAACACTTCACTCTTTACAATTTCTAATAGAGGTACAGATATTTTTAACTTCTGGACTTCTGATTCAAAGCTGAAAGGGGAAGGGGGCTTGTCGGGACCTCTTACCTCTTGAGCTAGTGCTTTGAGGATGACCAGATTAGCTACTGGCCTTTTCTGTTTGGTATTCTGTGACTCTGTTTGGACAACAACTTTCTGGGTAGGATTCTCCTTGCCATTGTTTGCTCTACATCTCATATTATATCTTTGCTGCTCATCAGTTTGTAGAATAGCCTCTCTGTCCCACCTTTGACTTTTTTGGTCCTGCAACAATGATTCTTCATATGCAGCCAATGTCAAAAAGGTGGTATTGCCTTTACTTCCATGCAATGAATTTCATCCTCTTCTTCAAACTGCTCCTCCTCCATGACTATGTTTTGAAAAGGAGCCTTAACTTTCTGTTCTTCATTTGCTTCTTTACCCCTCTAAATGATTTGCAACTGTTCATTTGCTCTTCTGAATGGATTTGGATTTCTTGGAGCAAATGTGTTTGGAAGCCTTGTCATTCCAGAGTTATATTCAACCTTCAGCTTAGATATCTCAGCAGCTAATGATTCTATCATTCTGGTCATTTTATCTAATTTAGGCTCGGAGGACGAAAGAGAGGAAGAAGAAGCCTCACCTCTGTGTCTCCTTCTATCAGCATGGCTTTTAAGCTTTTCTGTAGCCATGATATTAGGTTCTACTTCTAAAGTTGCATCTTGCATATCAGCTAAAGTGGCACATCTTCTTTCTCTTAAGAGGAGGCAGAAATCAGAGTCAAAAGCATTGGCATATGTAAGTTTGGCAGAGGTGGGGGTTGGCTTTACTTTAACTGGTATCTTACTATACATATGATTGAATCTTTTATTAAAATCAAGTAAAGATTCTCCATTCTCCTTGTTTAGGTTACCAAACTCAGTATGGTAATATAACAAGTCTTTTTTATCTCCCTAGTGCTTCAAAAATACATCATCTAATGCTTCAATGTCTGCTATAGATCTAGGTGCCAATTCTCTGAACCATTTTCTAGCTTCTCCATCAAGGCTCTAGAAAAAAACTCTCATCCACACATCATCTTCATTGATGTCCAGGTTATCAGCATAACTATAAAAAGAGTCAAGGTGTTCTTCAACTGTTACCCCCTCTGTACCAGTGAACTTAGGCATGTATTTCTGGTATTCTCCTGCAGACATGGCATTTAAAGGAACGGGTAGGATAAAGGGTCCATGTCTAGTAGCTATGATTCTTTCCATCTTTGTGAGAGCTTGCTGGATTGCCATGACTAGGGTAGGTGGAAGGACACTGGTAGATTGAATGGTGGGGAATAATGAAATAGATGACAGAGACAAGGGAATATGATGGGCTATATGGGAGGCTTTCTTTGGAGTGAGATCCAAAGGGGAACTAAAAGAACAAGGAGCTTTATGAGTCTCTGAGGGTATTCCTTCACTAACAACATTAAGCTCTAGATCTTCAAAATGCACATTCTCAGCTATAATCTTCTCCTGCAGAGACACGTAAGATTTCTTAGGCTTACCTGATCTTGATGCTCCTTTCTGTGATGTTTTCTTCTGCTTAACAATCTTCTCAGGGTCAGGCACTGGGTCAGCCAGTGATTTTCTAGGATTTCTCCAGGTATACCTCACAAACTGAGCCAGAACTGAAACATGGAGTCGACACTAGGTTGATCCTCTAGTAGAGTCACCAGATAGATGATTACGACCATAAATGTGTCCAAACTTTGTCTATCATCAAAGCTAGAACTATGTCGTTCTCCCAGGGAAGCCGAGCTTCAATCTCCTCTCCCCAGAAATGGTGCCATTTAATGTTATCACCCTAAGAAAATCTCCTAGGTAGTATCTCAGAGATGCTCAGGAACATTACAAACTCAACTTAATGTTGGAAATGGATGAATGGAAGGAATGATGCTTGTTCAAGCCAGATAACCACTTCTATTATGCTTAACTCCAAACATGTGTGAACACCCCCAGACTACAAGGCTTTAGACCACTAATTAATCACAATTTAAGGATTGGGTGAACATGGAGAATACTGACCACACCAGCAGATGCACAAGACCCTGTGATGGCCGGCTGCAACCAGTAAAGAGGTCTGCAAATGTAATTCCCTAATGCAGAGACAGGATGACAGCTCTCTAGCACTAAGTGAAAAGAAGCCTGAATAACACATTCACTGATACATACAAGATTTTAACACTGAGGTAGGATGATAGCTCCTCTAATGCTAAACATCAAGAGTTCAAGAAAACTGCATCATAGGCACAACCTAGAATAGAATAGGAATGGAAAGTGAGCAATTAACAGCAAAATAAGCTTGTATGAGCTGAAAATGAAGACGAGATGCTACAAGTTTCAAAGTAGTTAGAGTCTCTAGAAGTTTAACCTTACATCAAAACAACAACCATCAACCCTGATTACATCTGGTTTCTGGGTATATATAGAGTTTCATTACAAAGATATTCTGTTATTCTAGGCATGGAGGGGTCATAATTGACCACCAACCGCTTTAACTATTTGATGGAGTCTCTGGTGCAATCTTCCTGCTTTAGTGAATGAATTTGATATTCTCGGATGCTCAACTGTCCTTCTCGGGCAGGTGGAGTGTCGTATGGAAGAAGTTCCATAACTGTTAAATGTGTTGATCTACTCGAGGCACGTCCTTTTCCTTCTCAGCCATATTGTTTCTTGAATGTAGTTGTTGAAGATGAAATGTGCTGGGTACTAGATACTGGCCACCTTCATCCTTCGGATGCATGGGATAGGTCAAGGATGAGATGACTACATGGCGGACTAAATGGAGAAGGAAGATCGGTCATTGGATTGCACAAATGGACGACAGACAGTGCTTGGTGGGAAGTATCGGGAGGATATGGGGGCAAAGTGATCGTGGGCTGTTAGATCTCAGGTGGGCAGATCCAATGGTCATCGGGTAGAGGAGATGCACGGAGTTTAACGGGTAGGGATGGAGGATGGGCAGTAAGTAGTATTTCTCACAACGCTTTTTGAGGGGGAGCGATAATCATACGAGGGCTCGCGATCACAATCATTGTGCGATGCGTGGTAGATGGGGAGGGACAAAAACCACTTGATTGCGAGTTAACACATGGGTGGTTTGCGGGTGTGGGAGGATCGAATGCCATCCGATCACAGCAGAGTTGATTAGACGGTGAAGATTTGTTCGTACAAGTTTTCGACTGATGTGACAGGGAAACAATGGATTAGGGATTTTGCGAAGGTGCACAGTTATATGGGTTTCAGGGTTTTAATGCCTGGGGCTTAAGAAAAGTGGATTTTTATAGTATTTTAAACAAAATCATGCATAAAGGGGGTGAGAGGGGAATGGGCAAGGAAATGGAGGAGGGTGAGGATAACCAATGTAGACCTTTTCTGAGGAAAAAACAAAGGATCGAGCTTAGTTCTGCTCCTCGAAAATCAGCAACATGTAGCAAAGCTAACAACACCCAGCCTTTGATTTCGCTAGAAGAGGACAATATCTGTAGAGGTGTCTGACTTTGTGGAATCGTCTGCATTGGAAGGGGACTGCCTCATAGTCAAGGATCTAGGTATAATTATAATTCTTCCAGTGTAGGGTAACTTGCTCCTGCAACGCTCCTCTGATGTCCAAGTGTACCAAGATCCAAGCATATGCCATAACCCCAATGGAGACGTATGATCAATCATAATCGAGGTAGGTTCCCAGGGAGTTCCCAATTCTCCTAAAGATGTCCTCAGTCCAAAAATGGAGTGGCAGACCGGGGAGACAAACCCAAATTGGCCCAGCCCCAAGCTATTCCCTATCAGGGTTAAAAAGCAGATTCCACCACCTTAGCATAACCGAGGCTTGCTCGATGTGCTAAAAAGAGGAAAATACCAAATTAGTATGTTCTGCTTGCAAAAAACGCAGATCAAACCTGCCACGAACAAAGGTCTAAAGAAAAGGCGAATCAGCCAGATGATGGCCCCAGATTTCTGCGACCCATTGCTTTAGTCTAGCTATAGAGTATTTATGTCCCCTAACTCTGCCCACCAGTACTATCGCCACCAAGTCTATGGTATCTTCCCACTGGAATTCCTCTTCCCAGTCGATAAAAACTTCTTGTCCCTTGGGCTTAATACACCTCAACTTCTTTCCAGGTCTTAGCTCTACGGCCTCTGCACTCCCTTGAGAATTGTTGAAATTAGGGTTTGTAGGGTTAGGGTTATGGTTTGGTGGTGTTGGGTCAGGGTAAATAGGGAATCCAGTAGGGAAGGCATCCGAGATGGGGGGAACACTCGAGTAGTAGCTGGAGGGGGGGACCAGGAGCTGAGGTCAGGATAATGGGAGTATGAAGGGGCAAAGCCACTCCCTGCAGAGACTATGAGGGATAATGCAAGGCGGAAGAGGGTTGGAGTGAGGAGAGGCCAGATGGACTAGCCTCTTGATCAGGGCTAAAGATCCTTCATGCAAAATGATGGGGAGTTGGAACCAAGGGAGGAACGTTAAAGGGTGGCCAAGAGGACGACACTTTCAGCAGATTGATGACTCCACTATTCAGACCCGTGAGCAGTAGAAGCGGAGTGATAACCTCGGTTAATTCTCTACTAAA
Organism: Pinus taeda; assembly: GCA_000404065.3. Taxonomy (NCBI): domain Eukaryota; kingdom Viridiplantae; phylum Streptophyta; class Pinopsida; order Pinales; family Pinaceae; genus Pinus; species Pinus taeda. Next base: position 57,799 of record APFE030774509.1, read on the forward strand.
TGGGAAGTAAACCTTGGAGCTGGATTTTCTTCCAAAAATTGATATGCCTTTGAGGGGGTCCTCAGAGTAGTCTATTAGGTCGGTCTCCATTGTTTCCTTGGGGGTTACACTAGTTGCCACTATTTTCCGGAGTAATTGTCACAGGAGGGGACCAAACAACAATGAAAGTCCGATGAACATTAGGGTTCGATCATGGTTGCGAGGGGTAAGGTAGGCGTGCATCGAAAATGGAAGGAGCATAAATGGTGTGGAGTCGAGCGACTATAGGGAATGGGCCTAGGCTAGTGGAGGCCTGTACCAGCTGTACAACAGAGGCCCTACCTCGTGTTAGGATGCAGACGTGCTAGGGAAGCTGCCATCAGAGCCTTCTCTCGAAAGAGCATCCATTTTCTACTAATCTTATTTGATATGTTTTTATTTATTTACCATACATCTTTACACCTCTTTTCTGTTTATTTATTTATCATACCTCTTTTATAAATATGGTAATTGGTCCATGGTATTAATAATTATGTGTCTGGCAGGATCCACCTAAATAAAACCTATTTTTTGAGTTTTCATATAAAGAGGTTAATGGAGTAAAGATAAAAAAGGGTTTTATTTATTTACCATACCTCTAGTTTATGTAAAAAAATAATTATTTACCATACCTTTGGAGTAAATATAAAAAAAGTTCTTATTTATTTACCATAGGTTTGTTTTACTATTTGTAAACCTCTTTATATTTTAAATTTATGTTGTGTTTATACATAATAATAATTAGATTTATTTTTAAATAGGGTCGACATTAGATTAACAATGTTAAATGTTAAATATTAACGTTTACTTTACGTTTATGTTTATGTTTACATTTACATTTAAGTTTACATGTTTACATATTTACGTGAAATCTACCCCATGGGCACAATAGTTATTTTATTTTTTATCTGAAATTACAAATAACTTTGAAAAATACATATAAATAACCAAAAACGATTCTATATTAATTAGAATAAAATAAATTTCAACTAATTGAAAATTAAAATAATATTATTTGAATGAAAAGTGTCTTTCTAATTTCAAAGAGAGTAAAGAGAGTTGTAATTATTTTATTTAAATTTTGAATTACAAGAAACTTAATAATTTAATAATTTAAATTCCCTCAAATTTGGGGTTTTGGGTGATTTTTCCCTAAACTGTAGGGGTTATAGATCATCTTGCCTTAATAATTGGCAATGTAAAGGAATTGTTTTCTATCTGGAACTGTTTCTACCAGGGTAACACTTATCCAAATCTCTGGGAGGATAAACCTGATGCAGATCATGCGGATGGATTTTTAGTGGGTCCATGTCTTTGGTGCCCTTGAAAACCGACATCTCAACCATCAGAGTTATTTGAGAAAGAGATATGCACTATAAAACTGATCCAGATCGTGCAACTGGATTTTTAGTGGTTCCATGTGTTTGGTGCCCTTGAAAACTCACGTCTCAATCATCAAAGTCATTTGAGAAAGGGAGATGCACTGAGTTGTTGAAACCTGGAAAAGAACTAGTAGGTTTTAGATTCGAAGTTCCTTGTAATGGAGACATGGTGGGTACTTTAGATGTTGGTTACATGTCTTCCAATTCGAACCACTGCCGACAGAACAATGGATGCTGAGGTTTCATCGAAAGTCAACCTTTGACAAAGTTGAGGAAACCTTCAGATCCGATGCTGGATTACTCTCACATTGTTGTTGGGCTAAATCAAATATTCAGCTTGCAGAATGATTGATCCAATTTTTATGCACTATGGCAAAGGTTAACTATCAAATCCAAATATTATGCTAGATTTGGTGAGTAACTATTAACAAAGTGTGAAAAAACATTTCGTAATTAATTTTAGATTTTGAGTATTTTAATATTAATTTTTTTATTTATTAGATTATGTTTTTCATCTATATCTAGAAGATGACAGTGGATGGTTCCAAACTTAGATTTGACATTTTTTGTTATTTAAATCATATTTATTTGATTTTTCTGGAGCTTCTCTACATTATTTATTTCTCTCGAAAGATCAGATCTTCCATATATGTCTTCAAAACTTGGACCCAAAAAACCATTATCATTTTTCTCTTAAATGTGTTTTTTTTGTTGAATTCAAATTGCAGATATCAACAGACATGGTGGAAAATGCAACTTTCACAACCATGGCCAAACATGTAGGAAAGCATGGCATAAAGATTTATCAGGTTGCTTCTTTGGTGGTAAATCCCATAACAATTCAAGAATTTTAAAAAATAATATTTGAACATTTTAAATTTAATCCCTACATTTATCACAAAGAAAACCAAGTAAAATTGTTGAAGCAACTGACCTGGATTAATACTATGAAGAATTATGGGCAGGCTCTAGACATAGAGGTTAGTTCACCAAACAACGTAAGTTGTAACGACTCTGTGTTTCTTACTCTAAATTTTGATTATTATAAGTGAAATTTGAAAAGTTAAAAATTTACTCATGTAAATTTTACTTTGCATATAATCTTTGTTCAAGGAGTACATTCGTTATTTAATCTAAAGAATTG
>APFE030774509.1:60475-249744 GCA_000404065.3 Pinus taeda
TATAGAGAGAGAGAGAGAGAGAGAGAGAGAGAGAGAGAATGAATCATTGCAAATTGATAGTCATATTGTAGATAGCAAGGTTATTAAGATCATATATCAAGATCATCTACAAAATATATGTTACATCAATTGAAGCACCTGGAAAATATTTACGAGCCATATGTATTCTACGAAGGTAGGTGAATTATGTGCAATGGAGATGAAATAAAAATTTATTGGTGTTGTATTGTTTTAAACATTTTGATTGGTAATCAAGCATACATTAATAATTTTTTTAATATAATTGTTCTGGAAAATTGTTTCAAGAGCCCTCTGAAGACGAACAAGACAATTATGGATTTGATGTGAAGATGAACGAGACAGTTTTGGATTTGATGCTAAGATTATCGAGTGGAAAAATTACATTGGAAATATTCATATTCCCTAACTTAGTGAATATATCGTAAATGGGTGAATATGTATCGGTGGATCACAATGGTTGCAATGGCCATGAAGACATCAATTTTCATTTTACTGGGTTCACTATTTCTAGGAGAGTGATAGGGGTTGTTGGAGCATAAAGTTGTCCATATATAAATGGAGGTTGTGCCAATGTGAAAGTTGAACTCATTTCCACCAGCAATGATCTTATTAATGATGTGTTTACGTCGCAGGGAGGCAGTTACACATTTACAAATATTACTTCAAGGAAATATAGGCTAGTTTCTTCCCATCTTGAATACATAAACTTCATCAATCCTCGAGTAGTATACAAATATCAGGTCATATCAAATCCCACTACATTTTTTTTCAAAAAGGAAAGGCCATGATATTTTTCTCTCTTTTCCTTTATTTGATACACAGAATAAGTTTGGAGACTCCTTAAGGATGAGTGTTCAAAGAATGCAGTAGCCTTCCATGAAATCAAACGTGAAGGAGTGGAAAGAGCGGGCTCTGTGAGCCAATTGTTAAATAGAGGAAAAAGATACAAGGTCATACCTAATGTCAATCCTATCTAGGATGGCGCTACGCATGAGGTACAATGATTGAGGTTTATAGAGTATATGTTCCATAATATTCTCTTTCAAATACGTGATTCTCATGTTCTCTTAACAATTGTCAAAAGAGGCTCTCCAGAGATGGAGTTGGGCTTTGGAAATTTGGTAGTAGATGACAACCTTTATGTACTAAGTTATGATATGGATGGCTTAGTTGTTTCTTAGGGTAACCCTATTTTAGGTTTTCATGCATACCTTTATTCAGATGATGTCCATGAGGTTAAGTGCCATCAAAGAAGCTCCTTGGCCAAATCAAGCGCTTTGTCATGCAATATCTGATGTATATGGGAAATTTGCTTTTAATTTTATTCCATGTGGAAAATAAAGGTTGTTTCCATTATACAAGGGTCAGAATACAATATTTGATGTTTCACTTCCATCTATAGAGGTTCTTGTTGAGTACAATCATGTTAATATATCTTAGAGATTTCAGGTCATAGTTTTCTCAGTTGGAGGACTTGTGGTACTTCTGAAGGAGTCCGTTTTGAAGGTGTTAAGATATTAGTTGATGGACGAGAAAGAGCTACAACATATGTCTAGGGATATTACAAACTTGATCATGCAACATCAACACGCTACAAAATCAAGGTTGAGAAGGATCACTTAGAGTTTAGTAGTTTGGATAATTTCATGGTTGTGCCAAACATGGCTTCAATCCCAAATATAGAAGCAACACATTATAATATTTGTGGTTCCCTAAAATTAGTGACAAATGGCATTATGGCAAGCATCAAGTTGGCTTGACACATGGGCCAGACAATGTTAAGCCTCAACTAAACAGGGTTGATGATATGGGAAACTTCTTCTTCGAGGTTCAACCATGTTAATATCAAATATCCCCACTGACCACAATAGTAGAACGTGATGCTGGTCTTCAATTTTCACCATCACATATTGATGTGACAGTAACTAGACCAATGTTTGGAATTGAGTTTATAAAGGCCATTGTTGATATCCGTGGATCGGTAATATGCAAGGAAGGATGCGACTCCTTAGTTTCTATATCACTTACTTCTCTGGTTGTTCAACTCTAGGTTCAGAGAAGCTTAACTCTTTAATTTTAACAAATGAGAGCACTGACTTCATATTTGATAAAGTCTCAATTGGTGCATTGTGTCTTGAGGTAAAACATGTACCTTCATCTGATTTGTTACATTGGGATGATGAGTGGTATTAGGAGGGAGAGGTTATTGATGTCAATGTTGGTGTTTATGATCATTCAGAGATAGTGTTTATCAAAAAAGGATATTGGTTGTGTATTATGTCTACTCATCCCGTGGATTCTTACATCATACAACCAAATAAAGAACCACTAAATTTGTTGATTGAGAAAGGATGGTAGAAAATCTACTTAGAAGCTTCTCGTGTGCACATGCTTCATTTCTTGAACTTGTGCATTTTCTTTGGAATGTCTTCATTAGAATTCAATGTATTGAATCATAAGCCTATATATTTTATTGGTGAAAAATATCTACTAAGTGGTGAAATACATGTTGATTCAAGTTCCTATCCCAAAGCAAATGAGTTGTCTCGAAGCATTATTGTAGACATATGGCAAAAGGAGGGTGCATTTATAGATATGATCAATAATTTCAAACTTGTCTCAAGTGCTAATGGACCAAGCAACGTTGTTATATATCGGTACACTCACTGGGCCAATCTTGAAGATGAAATGGTCATGGTTCTGATAAAAGGAATTCTAGTGAGAAAAATAGTTTTGAAATGGTCTTGTTTTATCCAAGAAGTTGGCACGTTGTTGTTAAAAATGATGGGTGCCAACCTGTTATTCCTTCTTTTGTGGGGTGCCTAGGAAAGTACATTTAGGGCTAATGTTGCCAGCAATCCCAGGTGTTGACATTAAAATAATTGCTCAAAATGACAACAGCAATGGTCTTTTGAAAATGGGTGACTTGGTTCTTCAAACTTCGACAAGGTCAGATGGTCTGTTTTTGGGTGGTACTTTGTATGATGATACTGAGTACTATGTTGAATCTTCCAAGGGATATCATTTAAAAGCACTTGCATAGGACCCCTTTTGAAGCTTAGTTGTATGCTCATCCAATTTGATTGGGCGCCCCACTCTACTAGCCAAACCATAAAGAATATTTGATCGTCAGTATTCGACCTTCTTTGCACTCCCTGCGTTTATGGTCCTCAGTAGAGGAATCATTGAATTTACGTCAAACATCCACTAGATATGGACAAAACCTCTTCAATCGCATTGCTTCACACTACAACCATGTAATTTTGGATTTTACTATTACTTTCAACACTTTACAATGAAACCAGTGTAAATGCGGGTTATATGCGGATAAAATATAAACCATTGTAATCATAGGTTGTCTTGTATGTGTATGCAGGGACATACATGATAAAATATTTGAGAGTGAATGGGATACTGTTTCAAGAGCTTTCATGCTCTATCTTGAGACTTAATATGCAACATGGAAGTAAATTGATCGTACTAGAAATGGACTCATATCCCAATAATGCATACAATTTCTTTGTGGACATATTGATTGAGATGATGGGGATCTTTAAATCATTAAAGGAGCTGGTCATATGTGTTGTGCATTTTCTTAAAGAAATATGTGTCTTCTCAGTTTGTTGTTCGAGAGGCTTCCTAATCTCCGATGTTTGTTAATGGGTTTTATCTTGGTAAAAAAAAAATTATGCTTTTCTTTTACATGTGCAATGAACAACATGTTTGAATGTTTAAGAATGTTTGCATTTGCTACTTAGTTGTCAGGTATAGCATAAAAAAAATTATACAAAGCATATATTGATGTAGCTTAGGTTGACTATTATGTTTTGGTTCATTATTATGTCTTGTTTGCAGATTCAGGGTATCCAATAGTTATGAAACAAAACCAAGTAACGACTTCGTTTCATATCTATTTCTTAATGAAAATCTACACTACCTAAATTAAAAATGTTGACTTGCTATAAGATGTGAAAAGACCATAAAATTATTCCTTGGTTTTTTTCCATGATGTTCATAATGAATATTTATGTCTTTTACCTCGTAAATGAGTGCAGAGTTGGCTTATTCTGATTTTTAAATGCAATGTAGGAACTTTATAAATATCCCATACCTCGACGTCTCAAATCCCCACCCTCTCATCTCTGTATATACAGGTTTATGTAGACATAACTGAATTTCATGATAGGGAAATCAATGTATTAGTTTGCTTTCTTCAGAGCACCCCTGCTCTAGAGATGATAGAACTCCATTTAATTAATGACTTGAATCATGACGATCCACGATATGTAAAGTTTTTGAAGGAAGTGGTGTATTTGAATAAAGATTCAAAGAAAGAAAGGATATTGGTATGAGAATCTTCTTTTTATATACCTTCTTCAAAATATTTATACTATTGACCAATAAAAAGGCTTTCCGGCTTCATTTTCTTTTATTTTTTTCTTTACGGAAGGGTATGACCAATGCAGGTTGTATGTGGATACGAGGATGAATTCTACTGTGGATACGAGGATGTGGACACCAGTGGAATGACCTGCTTAGTCTTGGGCAACATTGAGTATGGAAGTAGATGGCAGTCTCATGGAGTGGGTATGCGACATTTTGCCACATTTTCATTTTGTTTATCATTCATTGTTTGTGCTGGTTCTAATAGTCAGTTTTAATTATTTATCTTTTTGTCATTTATATCATTAACATTCCATGTTTCCCAGGCAAGGTAACATCTTCGGTTCCTTTAGATGAGCAGGTTGTAGGATTAGGATGTTCCCAATGAGTTTTGAACATTTGTCCAATATTCCTCGTCGATTTTGGATTGTCATTGTGGGTTGTCAGTTTAATTGTTATCCGGTTTGACATTTGATTGACAATGAAATTCCATGCTTTTATAAATTATTTGTACATTAGTTTTTAAAACTATTTAAGAAAGTTGCTTTCAGTAGCCACACTTCAAACAATGGATTTCACACTACTAGGTTTAAGGTTTGGGTTATGTATTTGGTTAAATTTTCCCAAGATTTATATCATATCTCAAGTGTTAGGTTTGGGTTATTTATTTGGTCAAAATTTCCCAATATTTATATCATATATCATCCTTTTGAAATTCATGCTTTCATGCCATTCGAATGTAACACATCATTACAAGGATGAGCCTTATTAAGCTCACCAACTCTGTTACTATGCTTCATGAATCATAATTCAAATGGACTCTGAATTTGGTTCTTTTCCTTGACTAAAAAGTATTAAGCAAAATCCTCTCATTCAAACTCAACCCCAAGTCATACTCAAAATTTTGACATGTGAATAACATTGGCTCGGCAGCAAGTTTGACACCCAAGTCCTTGCAAGTCAAACAAGACTATCCATTTAAAAAAAAATTGATCATATCCTTAAATTGTTAGCCCTTGGACTCCATTAAAGAAAAGATCATTCTATGATTGTGATAATTGGTCTATAAAAACGTGGATGGGGAGAAATATGAGTTGAGTAGAGAAAGAAATTTTCCTTGACATTGCCTAGAATATTTTGAACTTTTGGGGGCACATCACGTGACACTACCATCACGACACCAACATTTTTTGGTAAAGTTCCAATACAAGAGGCATCCACTGATTCACGTTCCTCAACCCGTGACCGTAAAGATGATTCTTCCTAAACATTTTTCCTAGATGATGATAATGATATATATTCCTTATCATCATAAAGTATGGATTTACTTTCTTCACCCATGCTCCACCTTCCCCCTCCCAATTGTATATAAGCATATGTTTCTCTTGCATGCTTCCCTCCGATTGCAAAGTTATATCCATACCTGAAATCCTCGTTTTGATCTTGGTTCTTATGTTTCTCTTCTTCTTCTAAGCTAAGTAATTGGAAAAACATTACCTCCCTACCACCACAAATAGATAAACAATTTTTCCTACACTATCTTTCAAGCTCCACAAGAGGAATACTAAACAATTCTTAAGTTGTTGCTCTCTCTCCAATCACCATAACAACATCTTGATTTGGACCAGATCCATATGTTATGTCTGTAAGATTGGATTCAGAACTATCAAGGTCCTTCAATGGTGGGGCATCTCAACATATTGAATGAAAGGGAGGGACACCTAAATTTCCAAACCGAAGAAAGGTAGCTCTCCATCCATTCACGTAAGCATATGAAAGGAGAAACAAGTCTGACCAAACCTAGAGAGCTTTCATCACTCTCTCCTGCAAGGACGCCATAATATAAATGTAAAAAAATTCACAAAAAGATCCACACAGTGATTACACTAATTATGATATTTTTTTTACGAGTAAAAATTACCACCCGCCTTGGTAATTGATGACCAATAAGGGGCTTGATCTTAATACATGATCTATTTTCATCATTACTACCCTCAACATGTTCTATTATTTAGAATGATATTTTGTGAATCGGCAGGTGTGTTTTTCCACATTTCTGTCTTTATATCCCACATAATTGGAAGCTAGCTACATTTGGCCTCCTCTACTTCCCTAGGCTACATGTGTTAAAGAGGGTACAAAACACTAATGATATGTTCTTTTCCCCTAAGTTCTTCTCATTTTTTGGATGAATTCTGTGGAAATTTTATTCATGCTAATAATGTGGTAGGAAATAATGTTCTATTATTCTTTTTAATCATCTCTTGTTTATGAGTTAGCATGCTTCTATTGTACTAGTTCATTACGACTATGTCATGTAAAGATCAAATTGAGTGGGTTTTACATTTGATTTCCACTGTGGTCAACAACTGAATATATAATTTTTTTGTTAGGTTGAATGATGGGACAACACACTTTGATTTCCACTAGTTCTCTCTTTTTCATATACTATCACAAGTGCACAAATACAAACTCACCTTTATTTTTACCTGGATAAGAAAATGATGAAAACTTTGTATTTTGTAGTGATAAGGATAACTATGTATTGGAGCTATACCTTGAGCCCTTCAATTCATCCTTTCCTTACCCAACACGACCATCTCCTATTGGTAATGGAGTTCAATTTCTAAACCAACATTTGTCTTCAATACTATTTCATGATAAAGAAAGAACACAACCATTGTTGGATTCCCTTTGAGCACACAAATACCAAAGCCATGTCATTTCTCTTTCTTTGGTTAATATATTGCATCATTATGTTTGATATTTAATTTGATAATTAATTCATTATTATTCTATGCCAATAAATCTCTATGAAATAGCAGAGAAGGATGACCTAGTTATTTTAGAGATATATAGTATGAATTAATTAAAAATTCATAGGGTTATTTCGATTCTCATCTTTCTATTTCACTTCTTTAGAGAAAACTATATATTCAAATACCAACTCAACTCAAACCAAACTAAAATAGAGAATCCTAGTTATGAATATGATTCTCTCTCCATACCTTATAATGACATTATTTTTTTGAATTATACTTGAAGTTCACTAATAATATCCTGGATTTATATATTTCTCTTAGCACCAAATTGAAATCATGGTAAAAATAAGAATATCCCATTAAATATGACCTAAAGATGATTCAAAGAATATCACCTTTAGTCTGAGCACATGGCAAAGTAATTTCTGAGGTGTGAAGTTTTATTAGAGGCATTGCTTGTTTATTTGTTTTGGTTACAAAATAGTTTTCTCTTGATTTTATGTGGCTTTCAAATTATCATATCTAGCATGTTGAGAAATGGGAAAGAATAATGTGTGGCATTGCAAAAATTGATGTTGAATGAAAGGATAAAGAGTTTAACCAAGCTACAATCTGCTTTGGTAAAGGTAGAGGGACATCTTAAAAAACTACCTAAGAATACACCATATACAAAGTTTGAACATAAGTAATATATGGCTTTTTCGTTTGTAGATATGTTTTTTTTTAATCCAAGATATCACAACGAGACAAATATTGATATTATAGAAATTGTTAGAGGACCTCATTGAGGTCAATTTTTCTGATGTTCTACTTGATTGATACATTCTCATGATAGGAAGGCTTTAAGTACGAATTAATATGTTACCAAAACAAATTATATTCTAGGTTTATACATATAAAAAATAAAAACAAATGTCAATTCCTTCATTTGGTTGTTACTTGAATCTGGTGTGGGTAGGTTACATGAAATGTGATTGGAAAAAGGATGGGGAGACAATATAGAGATCATGTCTTGGATATTATTTTTTTGTTGTTGGAGATCCTTCAGGCACTTCATCCATCGACTTTGGAAATGTTTCTAGTAAGTATTCCTATGGATCTTAATGTTGTGATTCTTTCACCTCATGGTTATTTTGGGCAAGAAAATGTTTTAGGAATGCGTGATAAGATATCGATGGATTGGTAAAAAAAAAAAATTATAATTTCAATTTCCATTCCCTGATATCCTCTCTTTATTGTTTGATTGTATTTTGAACATTTATTTCAATTTTTCTTTGTATTTTAACTATGAAATTGGAATTACTTGGTATTATCTCTGTTTAAACAACAGCTAAAGCTTGAAGATGAAATTAATATTACACGATATTGATTGAAATCCTTTTAATTGTTTTGTATTGAAAGATTTTCAAGATTATTAGAAAAGTTTACTTTCATGTTGTTATTTGAGAACATGTTGTTTATATACTTGACCAAGTTCATGCATTAGACAACAAATTTTTGTTGCAAATAAACTGACAAGGATTAGACATCACACCTCGGATTATTTGTTTTAACAAGTTATTTACAGCTTGAGCTTTTAGCACGTAACTTATTTGGTGTGATTGTGCCTAAGCTTTCCCTGAAGGTTGAATACTAAGTTACTAAGGTGTTCTTATCTATGGTGACTTTAATTTTTTTATACAAGTCATCTGGCCACCTAGTGGCCATTATTGCTCAACTGAATAAAACTTGTTCGAGTTTCTTGCTCTTATGGGGAAGAATGACTTTAACATTGTTGATGTTGAGGTATATGTAATATAAATCCTTTATAGTATACTTTAAATTATATTCTAAGGTTCATCGTCTTTCATGTCTTACACTATGTATTCTAGGTTCTTTTGTTTTCATAAAAGGAACTCAGTATTGATGGTAAGAAGCAAGATTTGAAGAAAGAGGAGAACACTAACACTAGAGCGACAAAAGCAAAAAGAGAGAGAAGAGAACCAGTCTAGTGGTACCCTTAAAGCCAATATCCCGCATAAGGCACACAAAGACGCTGATGTTCAAGTCTTAATAGTTCATGAATCCACTTGCAATGACTTGACAACGCAATGATAATGATTTATAATGATGAAACAACATTTCATGTGTAAATTATAGTCTAGTCAATGTTAAGTTGGAAACTCATATTGTAATACTCGACATTTCTTATAATGTAATTTCTGTGGTAGAAATTATTTATAGTTGCACTTGATATTGTTTTAGTATTTTAACTAACATAAGTAATTTTGATTTTTCATATTAGATGAACCAACTCACATTGTGTGATGTTTTTTTAATTTAGTCATAAAATCATACTAATTAATCTATGTTGATTAATAATGAACACATAAAATCAATCTAAAACTACTAAATTAGTAGTTTATATTGATTAATGATGAAAACAAATAAAATGAATATACAACAAAATTAGTCATTTATAATGATTATTAATGAAAATAAATGAAATGAATATAAACTACTAAATTAGTTGTTTATATAATGAATATGAAACTACCAAAAAAATATAAATGACTACTGTAAATGATTAATTTTTCATTACAAATGACAACTAAATTTTGCATATATACGACTATTAGTAGCTAATCTATAGTATCTTATAACACGACAAAAATTTAGTCATATTTCTTTGGTCATTAATTGGTTTCAAACAACGACTAAAATTTGCATATATATGACTATTAGTAGCTAATTTAAAATATCTTATAACACGACCAATGTTTTGGTCATTAATTGGTTTTCTCAGATGATCATATAGTAATATATTTTGATGTATATTTGGTCATTAATTGTGGCAATTAATGAGTAAACCAATAAATAAATTAATGACCAAATTTATGACTAAATATACTGCTAGATGATAAAATTGAGACAATCAATTAATGACAAAGCTAAAAACGACTAAAATTTGGTCACGTTATAAGATACTGTAAATTAGCTACTACTGGTCACCGACTGAGAAAAAGCCATTTATATGCAAATTTTAGTCATTGCTTTAGTAACTAATTAGCGCTTTTGTACTAGTGATCCCTAGTGAAGATGATATTTGGTTCAAGGGGATGGACTTGGACCTAGAGCACTACAAGATTTTTTTAAAACCACAGTACAAGGATTCTCCTTCTCACATTTTTCCTAGTAGACAGTTGTTGGACAAGTACAACCCTTTGATGAAGATTATCATAAAGTATTTCACTTGTGAGGGTAGGTTTAGCAGACTATATCAGTATCACATCAAGTTATTGATGCATTTCACTTCCATGAAGCCCCTAAACCTACCTAACTATTTTTGGGCCACTAATTTGTCATTATTATTATTATCACTTTTTAATGCCTATTTCATCCATTTATACCCTTCTTTATCACGTCATTTATCATAATTTATCATATAATTCTATTTTATAATTATTTACGCTCATACAGATCAATATTATTTCTTCTCCTTTATTTTTAGTAAATTGATGATCATTATGCATAATTTTACCAATGATGGTTTATTACTGGATTAGTTGTAACATGACTCACGATTTTAGCCTCCAAGATCTTTTCCAGATTGCAAATTTGATCCCCAGCTCATAATTAAATATTCCAACTCAGACATTTGCGGGAATAAGAAGTGACAGTTTTGCATTGGATGTTTTGGACAAATGAAGGAGAATCTAGAAAGTCCGAAACATGGATTTTGTCCAGAATGCACCGAATAGTTTTTTAGTTAGCAGTTCTCCAAAATTTGGTCTGCATTAAGATAAAAGGAAGGTTCTTCGAAGATGATTTTCTCAGATTTACTGTTGCGTTAGTTTTCCAAATCCTTCCAATTGCATTACCAGATTCGACTTGTTCTAACTGAATCATGATGGGAAGATATTTCAGATCTGATCTTGTTTATTAAGATTATGTAATCAATTCAAAATTGTAATGGAAATCATTTTGTAATAAAATTTGTTGTAACTTCCCTTTGCTCTCTGCGTATTTAAATGAAAATAGAGATAAAAGAGGGGAGAATTAGAGGATAATGGAGGGATAATGGATGGATAATTAGAAGATAGGAGATGTACATTATTAGATAGGATGTAGGAAAAGAGATAAGAGATAAGATATGGGAGATGAACAATTGTTGAATTTGAGGCAAAGTTAAGAGCTTCATTATGCTGCAATTATTTCTCTCATATGTTTTAATGAAGGAAGTTGTCCATTGAGTTCTACATCTGTTATTTGTAATCTGATCTAAGTTATTTCTCAAGGTGGAATTGAGTCTTGGGCAGTTGGGCCCACTACCTTGGACGAGGTGTTGCCTCGAACATGTAAATTAGTGTTGTTATGTGTTTATTTATTTTAATTTCAATTGTCATTCCTTAAAGTAGATTTCCTTTCTTATAACTAATTTATTGTTTGCTACATTTTCCAGATTTGTTATTTCATCCAATTTCTAGATTTCATTTGATTTACTGCTCTAGATTAGCATTTGAATCATGATGGGTGCAATAGATTAAATTTCCAGTTCAGAAAGGTGTGGTTTAATTTAGCAATGATTCATGTTGTGTGATTACCATAATTGTTTTTCTTGTCATTTACTTTCTTCTTTTTTATTTTAGTTTTATTATTCAAGACTTACATTTTATTTCTTGTTGAATGAGCTTGATAGTATATAACACAATCATATAAAACCAATGTTAGATGTTGCTATTGTTATGCATATATTTTTCTGATTTCCTTGAAATAAAAAGATGCTCCTCAAGTTGATAATTAATGTCTAGGTGATTAATTGTTTTATTTATTTATTAAGCAATTAATTTCACCCAACATTTTGGCGTCGTTCTCGGGGAGACAGTAAAATTTCACTACCACGCTAATAGTTGGTTGTAGATACATACCTGACTTCGTGAGAGTTGGATATTGAAGACGGAAGGTAAGAACCTACGTGTGCATCCTCGGGAACTAGTGATGGGTCTACCCTCAGTATTCATGCTTAGGTCATATAGCATGCACTGATGAAAGTAGGAATTTTAGAGGTAGAATTTTGAAAAACAATTCTCATAATTCCACTCAAGTGGTGATGTAAGCACCACCCATTTCACTGACCAATTGACAGGAACATTTGAAGGAGGAGCCTCAAATCAACACATGAAGAACATCTTCTATTATGGTAAGAAATGGCTCACATTGCTACTTTCGAATTGCCTATCAAAGATCTAGGAGGAGTGACACAAATGCACACAATTCCCCCATCTTCTCTACCAAATTTTCATGGTTTGACAAACGAAGATCTAGATACATTCTTATTTGAGTTTGAAGTACTTTGTAGAGGATATGATTATTGTATTAATGATCAAAGGTTGAAATTGTTTCCTCTTACTCTAAAAGAAGTAGCTCTCCGATGGTTCATGAGGCTTGGTGAGAACTGCATCCAAACATGGGAGGACATGAAGAATATATTCTTGAAGAAGTACCAAGACTATTGCAAGGCCAGTGAAGATATTTTCAGTATGATACAAGGTGAAGATGAAAGATTGGAGGACTATGTAGAGTGATTTAAATACAACTTTCAAAAATCAAAGCATAAGCATTTGGAAAAGAGATCTTAAAAACGCTCCTACTCAATGGAATCAAAGATGAATTTTTAGAACTCTTAAATCTAATAGGAAAAGGTGATGTTTTTCAGTTATCATATGATGATGTCTGTGAATTATGCATAAGATATTCAAGAGGAATATCCAAAGCTGGTAAGAATTCTAGAGAAGTTTCTTTTCTCTTTTCCAAATCTACTACAAGAACATGAGATATAGGAGTTGAAATCAATGATTTATTTGAACATTTTAAAATTGATTTTATTAGCTCTCTAAATTCACAATTGGATGTTTTGCAGGTTGAGAAAAATTAGACAAAATTTGAAGAAGTGTTTTTCCCTCATTGCAAAAAGGAGCATCCCATAGATAGTTGTTCTTCCTTATCTAAGATGGAATCATTATATCAAATAGATGGAGAAGTTGCTACAATTTCACAACTATGGAAATCATGGCCTACATGTCTGGTTCAAAACACTTCTTCTCCATTTTCTTACTTACATAATCCATTCTGGAATACTCATGTGTTAGGGAAGTCATGTCAATCTCAATATAAACCCCACCAATCTTGTCTACAAGTTTGGCATGGTTCATCTTATGATTTCATTACTCTTCCTCATCTTGTAGCACAAACACATCATCCATATTTTTCACTAGCTCTTCCACAACATCTTGATTTCCAATCAAAACCGTACACACAACCCAATCAACTACATCATCAAAATCCTCCATGTCCTACACAATTTCCTGCTCAACTCATTCCACACCCTCACCTTAATAAACTAGTACAACATGCTTATAGTGTTGAACTACAAAATTTACCTACCCTTCCCACCCATTCTATCTCACATGCACCATTGCAGAAAACTTATATTGAGATTGGAAATGTTTCAAATCCAAAAATTGTAGAAGTTATGGAAGAAAATGAGGTTTCTTCTAGTCTGCATCAACAAGTCGTTTTAAAAACTCAAGAACTTCATGATACGATGGCTATGGGAAATCAAGAAAGTAAATGATATATTGAATATTGGTTTCACTCCATCATTTGCTTGCAACATCACTCCATACTTCAACAATTTTTGACACCACCTTTTCAAGGGAAGTTGGCTTCTCATACCCTACTATTTATTAACATGCATTTTTCAAATTTGGGAGTGTACCTACTTGAAGCCTTATTTTGAAAATGGCTCTAGTGGAAGTACTATTATAGTAAGCATATTCATTTTTCAAAGTAGAGTACGTTGTTGTAGAAAATAAAATAAACAAGGACATAAATAAATGCATTTTTTTATTATGTAAAAAATAGTTGTTTTTTTTGCAACACGTTGTGGAAATCAACATCGGTGATAAAAGTTTTAATTTATTTGTGTATATATATGCATTATAATGAAAATAACACTTCTAAAAACACTCATATTCATTTTTATCACCAATATGGAAAAATTTCTTAAATATCATATTTTTTTGCTCGCAGGCTTGATGAAAGTTCTGAAAACACAGTCGGGACAGTCATGTTTTGAGGGAACAAAAGGAAATACTTTTGAAGAATATTTATATAATAAGTATCTCTTTATGGATACTTCCCAACCCAATTTGAATCACTCCATTTTGATTTGAAATGAAAAAATTATAACCATAACATTGACCGGGTGTCTAGTAGACAGCTCAGGAACAGAGTTGGGACAATCAATTTTTGGAGGCCTAGATAATTATATTTTTAAAACTTCTTTCTACGATATATTCATCTATAAATATAGTTTAAAATTCAATTTGAATCACTCTATTTTTATATCGTATGAGAAAGTTATGACCCAAATACTGATTGTTTATTGTAAATCAGCACTCTTAAGACTTTGTTTTTCCAGCGGTTCATTAGAGTATTTGACCCATAAATTATTCTTGTCCTCTAAAAATTGGAGATAAATGGATTAATTGAATTTTATTTCCAATTTGAATCATCTCAATCCATCATCGAATGAAAAATTTATGCTTAAAATATCCACTGTTGGTCTAAGTTGGGAAATCGAAAATGACTCTGTTATGCAGGTTGTTCTAAGTAAAATGGACATATCATATCATGGAATTTTCAAAACCTGTTTCTATTGATGATATATCTTTGAATTATCTCTCATTTGGATTTTGAATCACTCAAATTGGACAAGAAACAAAGGAGATAGGATTAAAACATTGCAGGTTAGCATGATTGACCACTTCTCTCCCGCGGGTAATAAATTAATTTTACGTTGTTCTTTTTTTCTATGGTTTGTTTTACAGAGTAAATACTTGTTATTTTTTTTGTATACTTATTGGATTAGGTAGCCTGATCACCTCTCTTTCTCCATGATTTAATGTTTATTGTAGGTAGACACTCATTTTTTGCAGGTCCTAAGAATAAAAGAAGTCAATTTTTGAACGAGCGATTTTTGAAAGAAATGTTAATGAAACAAGGGAATTTCATCCAATTCATTACCTAATGGATTCATAATGAAAGAAATGGATAATTGATTTCCATCTAAACATTCATGTCACTATTGCCAAAACATTTTTCCAAGAGATCATTTTTTTCCATTGACAGATTGATATTCCCTTACGAAATAACATCCTAGTTGTTGTAGCTTAATTAATTAATTAATTTACTATTTTTAAATAAAGTGTTGTTTCTTTTTTTATTTATCTTATGTCTTTTTGTTTCAAGTGTTGCTTCCTTCAAAGTTGTAGTTTCTGCTCTGTTCGTGATTGAACAACACTTATTTTTGTGTGTGTGTTGTTTTTCAATCGATTGAACGAATGTTGTTCAATAAATTGAACAACACTTTTTGCGTGTTTGTTGTTCAATCATTTGAACGATTCTTGTTCAATCAATTGAATAACACTTTTGTATTTTTTTTATTTTTCCTATTCAAACGATTGAACGATTGCTATTCAATCGATTGAAAAAGACTTTTGCGTTTTTGACTATTGCTGCTCAAATGATTGAACAATTGTTGTTCAATCGATTGAACAACACTTTTGCGTTTTTGATTTTTTTTGTTCAAATGATTGAACGATTTTTGTTCAATCATTTGAACAAAACTTTTGTGTGTTTTTCTTTTCGATTTTGTTGTTCAAACGATTAAACAACACTTTTTTTTTTGCTGTTCAAATGATTGAATGATTGTTGTTCAATCAATTTAACAACACTTTTACGTTTTTGACTTTGTTGTTCAAACGATTGAACGATTGTTGTTAAATCGATTGAACATCACTTTTGCATTTTTGACTTTTGATGTTCAAACGATTGAACAATTGTTGTTCAATCGATTGAACATCACTTTTGCATGTTTTTTCTTTGTTGTTCAAATGATTGAGCGAATGTTGTTCAATCAATTGAACAACACTTTTGCGTGTTTTTGTTTTTTATTTTGCTATTAAAACGATTGACTGATTGTTGTTTAATCAATTGAACAACACTTTTATGTTTTTTTTTGTTGTTCAATCGATTGAACGATTGTTGTTCAATCAATTGAACAACACTTTTTGCATGTTTGTTGTTTAGTCTTTTGAACAATTGTTATTCAATCGATTGAACAACACTTTTTTGTGTTTTTCTTTTTTATTTTGTTGTTCAAACAGTTGAACAATTGTTGTTCAAACAATTGAACATCACTTTTGCATTTTTATTTTTGTTGTTCAAACGATTGAATGATTATTGTTCAATCGATTGAACATCACTTTTGTGAGTTTTTCTTTTTTATTTTGCTGTTCAAACGATTGAACAACACCTTTTTGATTTTTGATTTTTGTTGTTCAAATGATTGAACGATTGATGTTCAATAAATTGAATAGCACTTTTGTGTTTTTTTTTTTTTTGTTCAAACGATTGAACAATTGTTGTTCAATTCAATTGAACATCACTTTTGCATTTTTTATTTTATTTTTTGTTCAAATGATTGAATGATTGTTGTTCAATCAATCGAAATCACTTTTTTTGTTTTTGACTTTTTTTGTTTAAATGATTATTGTTCAATCGATTGAATAATACTTCTATGCTTTTGACTTTTGTTGTTCAAACGATTGAATGATTACTGTTCAATCGATTGAACAACACTTTTGCGTGTTTTTCTTTTTGATTTGCTATTCAATCGATTGAGCGATTACTTTTTCATCAATTTAACAACACTTTTTCAGTGTATGTTGTTTAATCGATTAAACAATTGTTGTTAAATCAATTGAACAACCTCGATTTTTCTTTTTGTGTGTTTGTTGTTTAAATCAGTAGAATGCATAACTGTGATTTCTTTTTGTTGTTCCATCGTTGGCCATTCATTTTTCCATTTTTCTTTCTCTTTTATGTTTTGAATAAGAAAACCATCTAGTTGGATTTGTGCCTAAGATAAATAAAAACATTAATATTAATACCATTATGACTTATAAAACCTTTTTATGGTCATATTTATTCCAAAGCTGACATGGTGCACCTATATAATGCCTGGTTGAATATCTTCTCTTAGGACACATCATAAAATGATTTATTATTCTAATACCATGATAGCTTATCTTTTACACTTTCAAATGGATAAATCCTTTTGATATGATGATATGGGGGCAAAGCATAACTTTCATTGGTATTTTTTTTACTTCTTATGCCATCCCTGACTCTTATGGAGTAAATGAGCCTCTCTCTTTTTACAATAAAAGCATTAAAATATAAAAATATGAAAATGTAACAAGCATTGTCTTAAAGAGGATAGGGGGTCTCATCACGAGTTAGCCTACCATGATAATAAGGGTGTAACAGGTGACATCTATTATGGCCACCACACCAAGGTAATGACCTTCTTGATAGTTAAAACCATCATAAGGACAGGGGGTCTCATCATGAGCCAGCCTGATCACTTTGTTATATCCTAGTGAATGACACTATAATTATCTCGTTACCATGCCAGCATAGTGGTCTCTTTATAGCAATAAAAACAAAAAACCATCTAAATACTAAATGGAGGACTCTAGCTCATTTTTGGGGTTAAAAAGAAACCCTGTCGAGGCTATGAACACCTGCTGGTAGTAGTGGCTCTGCTTGTGGTATTGAAGTATTACGTTACACTACCAAATACTCTTTATCCTATTACCACCTATGAATTCATTTCTAAAGGAAAATTTCCCATTTGAACAACATTTCTAATAGCCAACATGCATGGTAAACTATATGTTTATATGCATTATATCATTATTGTCTAATCACTCGATACCAATAGTCATTAACAACTATCAACAGTCATGTGTTCGTCACCTTTCTACCTAAGGTAAATATCTATTTACATCATGGTATAAATCTTTGTTTTATTTTATGGGAATTTCAAATCTTTTTTTGTGTAATGCTCTTATTGCTTTTGTCGTATTTTACGCCGCTTTGATTATTGCCTTGTTGCATTTATGAATCCTCAATGTCCTTTCCTTTTTTTCTATGCTTTATGGTCATGGACGCCATTGTCTAATTGGAAGGGGTAAGGTATGCGTTATGGCATAACATCCATAATAATTACTAAACTCTACCATAACTTGTTGATTTGACAAAATAGTATTATTGCATTTATACAAAAGTTTTTTTCTGATTGAATTTTTTTCATGCAGCTTATCTTTTGCTGTTCAAAACTAAAATTGTGGATTCAAGAAAATTACATGAAAAATAGTGAATTGTTTATAGGAGAACAACAAGTATGGGGGGTAACTCTATTCACAACGAGGTCACACTATTGCAACTAAGAGAAGAGGCTCGATCAACTCGTGAATGTGAACAATTGTTCAGACAAGATGTGCTTGCATGGCTTCCACCTTTTGCATCACTTTCAACATCAGCTCAACCTACATCAACTTCGACAAATGTCAGTCCATACATGTCATTCCACATTTTTTAGAAGGTAAAAATTGCTATAAAATAACATAAGTTTCTGATTTATTAAAAGTTAGAGAATTTCATGAAAATCCATTGAGCATTATTTATCATAATTCATTCCAAATATTTACCACTTCCCATTTTTTAGAGACATAGAAGCTTTCAGTTTGGGGGAGTGCTACTTTCATTCATTTATTTATCATGACCATGTCAATAATATTCTTTATCATCCATCAATATCTTTATTCATTCTCAAAACCTCCCCTTTTCCATGTTGTTTTACACCAAGCATATATTTCAACTATGATTGTAGCAACCACCTCAATTTGTTTTCTAGCATTGCATGAGGGCATGCTAATTCTCCAATCTGGGGGGCGGGGGGGGGAATTGCTACACATGATGGATGTTTTCTACTTTCTTTCTCATTTAAGGCATACAATTTATACAGTGTAGAAATTGAATTGCGTATATCTTTAAAACTATGAGCTGAATTCTTGTGATTTTTGGACAGCAAAGAGGTATCATTAAAATATACAAACCCGGAAAATTTCAAAATAAATTTGTTTGTAAAATTTTAGAAATCATGCACTGTCACCTACAACCATTTTGCTTATATCTCATGATCCGTGCATCAAAACGATCTGATTTTTGGATTATGGAAGAATTAATATAGTAGAAATATGTTTGCAAACTTTTAGCAAAATCTAGTTTGTAGTTTTTGAGAAAATGGTTAATGAATTTTGTCGTTACTTATATCATATTTTGCGGCAACTTCTTATACATATGGTTGAAAGTCAATGTGAAAATTGTTATGCCTTCATCAACATTGCTAAAATTAAATATTCATTATTTGAGAAAGAACTTATTTGTTCCATCAATTTCATGAGTTGGGATGAACATTTTTGTATTATAGCTTGGTTAATACAGAGGCTTTGGGCTGCACGAGGACATGCAACATATTTAGTTTGGGGGTATGTTGGGCCACTAATTTGTCATTATTATTATCACTTTTTAATGCATATTTCATCTATTTCTACCCTTCTTTATCATGTCATTTATCATAATTTATCATATAGTTCTATTTTATAATTATTTATGCTCTTATAGATAAATATTAATTCTTCTCCTTTATTTTTAATAAATTGATGATTATTATGCATGATTTTACCAATGATGGTTTATTAATGGATTTGTTGTAACATCACTCATGATTTTAGCCTCCAAGATCTTTTCCAGATTGCAAATTTGATTTCCAGCTCATAATTAAATATTCCAACTCAGAAATTCGATGGAATAAGAAGTGACAATTTTTCATTGGATGTTTCGAACAAATGAAGGAGAATCTAGAAAATCTGAAACATGGGTTTTGTCCAGAACGAATAAAAATAGTTTTGTGGTGAGTTGTTTTCCAAAATTTGGTTTGTATTAAGAGAAAAGGAAGGTTCTTCAAAGATGATTTTCTTAGATTTGTTGTTGCGGCTGTTTTCCAAATTCTTCCAATTGCAATACCAGATTCGACTTGTTCCAACTGAATCATGATGGGAAGATATTTTAGATCTGATCTTGTTTATTAATATTATGTAATCAATCCAAAATTGTAATGGAAATCATTTTGTAATAAACTTTGTTGTAACTTCCCTTTGCTCTCTGTGTATTTAAATGAAAACAGAGATCAAAGAGAGGGAGAATTAGAGGATCATGGAGGAATAATGGATGGATAATTAGAAGATAGGAGATGGAAAATTATTAGATAGGATGTAGGAAAAGAGATAATATATGAGATATGGGAGATGAACAATTCTTGAATTTGAGGCAAAGCTAAGAGCTTCATTATGTTGTAGTTATTTCTCTCATATGTTTTAATGAAGGAAGTTATCCATTAAGTTCTACATCTATTATTTGTAATCTAATCTGAGTTATTTCTCAAGGCATGACTGAGTCTTGGGTAGTTGGGCCCACTATCTTGGATGAGTTGCTGCCTTGAACATGTAAATTAATGTAGTTATGTGTTTGTTTATTTAATTTCAATTGTCATTCCTTAAAGTAGATTTCCTTTCTTTTAGCTAATTTGTTGTTTGTTGCATTTTCCAGATTTGTTATTTCATCCAATTTCTAGATTTCATTTGGTTTACTGCTCTAGATTAGCATTTGAATTATGTTGGGTGCAATAGAGTAAATTTCCAATTCAACAATGTGCGCTTTAATTTATTAATGATTCAAATTGTGTGATTAGCATAATTGTTTTTCCTGTCATTTACTTTCTTCTTTTTTATTTTAGTTTTATTATTCAAGACTTACATTTTATTTCTTGGTGAATGAGCTTGATAGTATAGAACACAATCATATAGAACCAATGTTAAATGTTTCTATTGTTATGCATATATTTTTCTGATTTCCTTGAAATAAAAATATGCTCCTCAGGTTGATAATTAATGTCTAGGTGGTTAGTTGTTTTATTTATTTATTAAGAAATTAATTTTACCCAACAACTATTTGTTTAGATGTTTGGTGAAAATGACAAAGAAGGTGCAATCTAAAGGAAGAGATCATCAAGAAACCCTCTTTCATCATGTTGTAGTCAAAGTAATAGTCCTCCACCATCTAACACAGATCAACATGTCATGGGAAGTTTTCTTGGAGGCAGCTGCTCTCTTACTTGTCTTCAACCAGTCAAAGAGTTCAAGTACTCCTTCATCATCATACAGACCACAAGGAGTTGAAACATCAAGTAGGTCATCAGTGACAAAAACTCAGGCAAGGGTAGAAATTTCAGAGACCTACAAGAGAGGTAAGAGGATAATTTTTTCTCCTGAAATAGAGATGGCTTACTGAGCATAACAACATGGAGATAAGGAAACAGAAGATACAATCAAGGAGAAAGAGGCACATATCAGGGAGATAAAAGATGACCTTGCCAAAGCCAATTTCATGGTGGCTTTATTGAAGCAAGAGAATAGACAATTGAAAATTAGCCCAGTGCAGCAAAACAAATCACAAGAATACCCTCCATCATCTAGCAAAGCAGATTTTTTGGCAAACAGAGAGAAAATTGAAGTAATCATTGATGTGGAGCAGATGGAAGTCAAGGAACTTTAGGTACAACTAAGGATACCAAAAACTAGTGCAATGGAAAGAAAGGAAAAGCACGAAAAAGACCCATCTCCTCCTCAAGCATACAAAGACACAAATGACATAGCTACTGAGTTTGAAGAGAATAAGGAGTACTGGCTTGAGTAGGTAAAATTATATTTGGAGAAACTATTGAGGGAAAACATGGATATCACCATGCAAAGGAATATGGCAAGGCAATATTATGCAAGAAACACGGTTTGTAAGGTTAAGGTAAAAAACATGAAGAGAAAACTCAAAAGAGTCCTAAAGAAACTCAAGAAGAGGGATAACCTTGTCCTCTTAGCCGATGCTTCATTAGTGGCTTGAAGGCATTACAAAGAGCAAGGAAAAGAGACAAAATTTTGAAAATTTTGAGTTTCCGTGCACACAGTTGCATGTACCCTATGGAAATACAATGAACACTTGATATGATTTTTCTCAGAGGATCAGAATGGAAACTTGAAAGCATGTGGAGATAACTATTAACATTTAAATGCTAGAAAAGTACTTACGGGCACTTGAAGGATCATAATTTTTCAGGAAATCATTAAATAGTGCCTATTTTTCACCTTTCTGCCACTATTTCAAAGGACTTGTTGTGTTTATGGAGAACCTTTTATTCAAATTAGTTTTGAGGGGGCTTGAGGATGGATTTTGGATGAATTAAAGGTTCTAGGGTGTAGTAGACATCCTAAAATATATTCAAAGGTCATAAGAAAAGTTCAAAATTCCTTTAAAGTCATCAAATTATTAGCCCAAAGTCTTGTTGTGCTTCTGCAGAAACTCACTATGCTTCAGAGTGACTTGCTACACTTCTGTCAATAAAGGTCTTAATGCATGTCAATGGTGAAAGGTCAAACTAGGGTTGAGGTAAATGATTGTACATGAGTTCATCTGAGGTAATTGAGTTTTTTAGTGGTTATTGTAGTGAATAATCTTGTAATTTAATTCCTTGAGAGTCAAACTCAATCAGTTAGTTTAAAGGGTAAGTGGTTTCTAACTCCCCTAGAATTTGGTAATGGTTAGAGAAGATCAAGTAATCAGTTCCTATGAAGGAGGATTCGACCCCTTAGAGGGGAAATGTTGTTTCTAATCTATAAGTAGTAAAAATTAAGTCAAATATAGAGTTGGATATTGGAAGCTCATACTTTTAAACTAGTGTACTTGATATTGTAAAAAATAATATAAAGTTACAGCTATTTTTATGGGATTCTTGTGTTGTTCTTAGTGGCTTTGTTTTTCTTATGTTTTATCTTATATTTGATTATTAGACCTATCTAGAAGCAATTTACATTTCATCTTATGCTTTATCTCATAGTTTTTAAACAGAAATCATCATCTTAATACTTTGGTTTGTTTGGGATTAGCATTTCAATGTTTTTCTTCTAGATAAGTGAATTCATGTTTTTTCTCACTCAACTCCTACCATATCATTCTCACCACACTACAATGTCAAATCATTTTGAGTCACTAATTGAACATACCTTTCCCTATCTTATGACTACAACTGACCTTTAAGAATACTTGACCTAGTTCTTAGACCTAGTTCTCTTTATCCAGCAAACCCTAATCAAACCCTACTGAGATGATAACTAGCCTAAAACCCTATTTTTCTCCAGTCGCTTCCATTGGCTGTGAGGATTTATTTAGAGAGAGCCCTCTCTAATTTGGCAAGGATATCTACCAAGTCCAATGTTGGTCTGAGGTTACCTCTTTGGTTTCCTTTCTTAGCCTTGGGAACCTTAGGAGTGCTAACATAAGTAACCTGGAAGGTGAAAGTTTCAGATATTGAAGATATTGAAATATGGATTTTTTTATATAAGTGGGACTTTTATATTTTCCTACATCTAGATGTTGACCTGGTTAACTGTGCATTTTCTAGGATCCCGATGGATCTAGAAGTTTGGAAAATTTATAGATGGATTTAGAAGTTTGAAAATCCATATTATTAGAGATCTATAAATTTTAATGAATGAGACTAATCGAAAATGCTAGATCTAGATAGGAGTGGTAGGCCAATGTGTCAAGTGAGCATCTCGCAAGGACTACCACATGTTAGCGACGAGTTAGATGATGTGGCATTATATAGTGGAGAAATGTGGGAAAAAGGAATACCACATGTCAATGGTATGGATGATGATGTGGAGCTTTAAAGGCAAATCTTTATATTTGCATAATGTTTTGTCCAAAGCTCAGACTTTGATGAAATTTATATTGTTATAAAATTCTCAATGAGATGAAGATGATGGTGATCTTAGAAAGGAGTTTTAAGGTTGTTTAAGGAAGAAAATTTTTGATAATCCCACTTCCATAAAGTAACCTTGGAGGTTGTGCCTAGATTTCCTATTCCATTAAAAAGGACTTAAGGGGTTTGGATGGCATTACAGAGTGGTATCAGAGCTAAGGTTCAACACTCGACTGAATAGGCTCAGAAGAGAGAGTATGTTTGGTTTTGTTAATGATAAAAGTTCTTTTTATAAAAGTGAGTGTTTTATGGATAAATTCCTTTTACAGAGAGAAGAAATCTCCCTAGACCTAGTGGCTTGGTCTAGAGACAACCAAGATAAAACAACTATGATTTCCTTAGAGAAGTTTGAAATATGAACGAAAAGAATTAATTGGGAACCAATATCTCTTCTTCTCCCCCCATTTGCAAGCTTTAGCTCCAAATCCAAATGCTAAATTGGAAGCTGAAAATTATCTAAAACAATTAAGAGAACCAAAACATACAAATAGTATATACAAACAACTCTAAACCAGAAACCAAGGATTCATTTTTCTACACATGCATAAATGAGACATAATCTATAGGAAAACAAGGCACTTTTGTATTAATAAAATTAGGACAATATTTAAACCCTTTATAGTGATTTTTCTTGTAGATATATCCCAACTATCTTTTCCTTCCTTTGCCACAATAGTAAGCCTTCAATCACACCTTAAGAACATGGATGGATTATGGACCTCTAGATAGAAATGAGCATCATGAGGGCATAACTAAGAGTATCCAAAATCCAACCCAAACTCTATGGAAGGATGTGAATTTATAGGGTAAATGAAGTGATTTTCGATTTACCATTCTAAGGCCTAGATCCACATTAGAGGGAGGTATGTTCTAGGATGTACCAACCCTGGTTAAAAATACATGTAAAAAAAATATAAGGACAAGGTCATGGGACATGTATTAAAAGTTGAATGGTGGGAAAACATCCTAGTGGGGTGTCACTTTAGTTTATTAATGACTAAGGAAATTGGAAAAGGCAATGGAAAAGACTTTGGAAAGGAAAAATGACATTTTGGCACATTTATTTATGAAAATGAAGGCTAGGTTTCATGTGAGGAGGAAAATGAAGGAAAATAATGGAAAATGAAGAAAATAATGGCATCATTGATAAAAATTCTTATGGGGATCAGTGGGTAGGCTTGTTCAGGGTAACCTTTTGTTAGTTCAGTTTTGGATCTCTCATTCTATTCTCTCTTTCTCATACTCATGGACACACAAAGTTTTATTGGGGCACTCTTGGAGAGTGTGGCATACTTGGATGCTTGGAGCAAGAAGGCAAAGGAAGAGTAGGAAAGTGCAAGAGGACATCGATATCAACAACTACAATTGGTTTTTCTTGCACGTATCGAGTTGCATGTATGTTTTCCTCACTAGTTTTGGCATGCATGGAATATGCATGTGGTTTATTGGTCATGATATATCATTGGCATGGAGGATTGTCTAGATTGATAGTGAATTTTTCTAGCCTTTCCATTTTTGGGATAGCCATGGTGGTGTGGGTTCATTGCTTTGTTTTTCTGGTTGGTTTTCTTGTGCCTTTGGTTGTGGGTTGAGTTATTAGTTCCTGGAATCCTTGGTTGGACAAATGATCTGGAAGCCCTGTAACAACTTGGGTTGAGTTACTTGTATTGGAAGCCTTGGTTTGAAAAATGTTATGGAAGCCCTATAACAACTTGGGTTGAGTTACTAGTCCTCGAAGCCTTGGTTGGATAAACGCTCTGGAATCCCTTACTGGGTTGAGTTACTAGTCCTGGAAGCCTTGGTTGGACAAATGCTTTGGAAGCCCGGTGGAAACTATGGGTTGAGTTACTATTTATGGAAGCCTTGGTTAGAAAAATGCTCTGTAATACCAACAAACACTATTGGTTCAATTAATAGTCCTAGAAGCTGGGTTGGAACAAAAACTCTAGAGCCCTTAACAACTTGGATAGAGAGTGATCTAGTGATGGTTAGTGATGTCTGACTGTGAGGTGGAATCACTAGTTGAGGGTTGAGGTGGTTTGGCCTTTGGAAGCCCTGATTTAGTTTTGAGGGATTTGTTTCATGATATACCACATTCATGCTTGGAATATGGCATGGGGGTGACTGATTGAAGAGAGATTTTGGTCAGCCATGTCTATGGTCGGGTGGTACATGGAAGTCCCATACTTTGTTTCATTTTTCTTGTGGAAATAAGATTTCTTTCCTATGATATTGATGGGTAGATATGCTTATTGTTATGTGGTTTCTATGGATGTTCTATGGTTAACATCTCTGATGTTTATATGTTGGTTATGAATGAGTTTTATGACTATCATGATGTTTGGCTCATATCATGTTTTTACTTGTAAATGAATGAGCAATGTATCTATTGCCTAATAGATGAAATTGTAGCTAATTTGTTGAGGCATCAATGCTTCTCAGCGATCCTTAGATAAGTATGAAACTCCTATGCTCAATTTTGTTGTTAAGCCTTGTAGCTTTCATGTTTCTGACATGTTTGACGACATGCCTGTCATGGATAGTAGGGGTCTATTTTGGTCCTTGTCAATGTTTTTGCAAATGTATCATTTTTCTGTTGTGTAAATTCATTTATGGAGGTGTCATTGAGTTCTGGGTAGTGATCTGGGATCTGGGCCTAAAAAAGTGGCACAAATCCTAGAGTCCTAGGAACAACACTGGGGAAAAAATTCCCTAGAAGCTCCCTTGCCCTTGATGTGGGACCTTATAGAGCCTCCCTTGTCCATATCAAGGGAGTGTCCTTCAATTGGTCTCAGGGGTAGGTTACCTGAGTGGTTGGGATGGCTCTTGGGAGTTCTATTGATGATGTGGAAGGTTTGTGTGATGTGTTCTACTGGTTCCACTTCCTTAACTGATAAATAGGGAGTCAAATCATATCATAATAACTTCTTGTCACATGTTTACCCCAGTTGGCCGATTACTTGGGTAGATGTGGGAGGAGGGTGTTACATAGTGGTATCAGAGCTTGGTTCAACCCTTGGACTAGATGGGAAGAATGTGTTTGTCATGCATGCATTTCATTCGCATATGTGTTGTTTATGTTTGTGGACTATGTGCTTGTTGTGTATGCATGGTGGTGGTCATTGTTGTAGTTGTGTTTCCATGTAGGAGTTGATAATGTTGTTGTTGGGATGTGTTTTTCATGAATGTATGTAAGTTGTATATGAATTTGTTATGCATGTCAGTGCCTATATGTTGTTATGCGTGAATTTTCATGGTGAAGGTTGTTGTGCATAAGTAATTCGTATGCAACTAGGTCATCATGAGGATATTGGTATGTTATGATGCTAATGTGTTGGTTGAGATAGAGCAGGAGATGCAGATCATTAAAGTGAAGTTACAACAATGGAATTCAGGGTAAGATCATATCATCATAAGTTTTGTATGGTGGGCATGCAGGTATGTGTTGAAGCCTCAAAAATCGGGTCTACAACAAGGGGGATACCCACCCGGTCCAGACCTTGGGTAGCAGCTCCTTTTCTGTTTGGTATAGTGGATCCGACTGGGGATATGGGACCAATTTTCCAATTTATGTGTGTGCGTGTGTGTTGAGAATTGACATTTCCTTTCTAAAAGTTCCTAAGTGAGATGCTCTAATTCTAACTCTAATCTAATGACATGCAATTGTATTCTAATAAACATAAATATCTAATTCTACACTAACCTAGGGTGTAATCTTTCTGTTATGAAATCTAAAATGATTTCAAATAACAATTGGTAATCAAGATCATTCAACTGTTATGAGAAAAGAATTCAATAGAGATAAACCACTTCGTATAAAAAGTTAGACGAAACAATTGTGAAAAACGTATCGCATAATAAGCTACTCATACATTAAGCATAAATAAATAGCTATCACCATACAAAAGTGCCAAATGATAACTCAAGTTCTGCATTCAATATATTAATCAACTAAACATGAATATTCACTTTAACACAAAGGCACAAACATTAAGAGATAGAGTACCTTTATAATAGTTCACTATGAGCTTCACGCAATAATGATTTATCTCTTCTTAATCCAAATCCACAGAGTACAGGAATGCCACTCGTCGCAGATATTAAATGGCGGATATTAAAAAATCATGTTCCATTATCATCAAAACCTCCTCGGAGGGTGCAAAAGTGCATGTTCTAAGGACAAGTTTTTGACAAATTTCAGGACCCTTCTCTAAATGCATGAGAAGGGTTTAAATACTACTAACTAAATCTAAAAATAACTTATTACAAAAACGTAGGATACGGGGGAAAAAATGGCGAACTCTCGAGTACCCATGGTTTCAGAAGGTCGCCGCTATGCCAGCGTTGCCCACGGAGATCAGCGTTCTAGATCTGTTCGGCACCTGGCTTCGGGGATTCCAGAACCGTTTTCTTTTTCTTGGTTTATGGCTGGTTCCACTGCAGGGAAAACACATGGCTCGATACAAAGGTTGCAGGGGCAAGATATTGGTCATTTTCTGGCTCAACTCGGCCTGTTCTCGGCGGATCGGGGCTCCTTTCCACAAAACCCTGGGCGTGCCGATTCAAATCAACCAGATCTAACGTGCGCGAGGGTTCCGACCTAGCTAGGAAGCAATGACTATGCCATTCAGAAAGAGATATGGATGATCTATCCTCTGTCCTCTTTCGATCTGCTAAGAGAGGTACAAATCACCACGCTATGGCTTTCTTTAACAGATATTGTTCAAAATCGGGGCGGACGATTGGGTCTGGTCCCTGTGCGAACAAAGGCTCCCTTTTTCAACATCTCCACAGAGAAGGCATATAGGCCCTGGACAACCTTCGCAGATCCGAAGTTGGATAACTCAGATTTGACAAGAAATAAGACAACCCAAGTTGTCAGATCTAGTTTCCAAATCTTTGTAAAGACGCCGAAAGGAAGCACAATTGTGATTTGGACTTATGGCAGCGACAAGGTTTCAGATCTAAAGAATAAGATCACCGATCAGACTGGCTACCCGGCTGAGGTACATCATCTGTTAAACGAGGGTAGATCGATGCAGGAAGACAACACCATGTAAGAATATAACATCAAGACAGGCTCTACAATCATTCTCAATATGAGACTTCGAGGAGGAGCTGAAAGCGTTGGAACAAGCTCACAAAGCAAAGGGTCCTTTAAGGAAGCAGCAAAGGGTAAAGGGAAAAACCCCACAGTTGTCCCTAAACCTCCGGGGCAGTACATTGTAGATCAAATGCCGGAGAGCCCATCGATCTCCATCGAAATACCAGAGGTAAATGCTATATATTCAGATCTACAAAAAAATGCAGTTATCTGTAGATTTAACGGCTTTTGGACTAGAACCGATGCATTGTATCAATGGATCCACTCGGTTTGGACAAAAAATTGCCAAATCTACCTATATCCTAAGGGGTTTTTTATCGTAAATTTCGACACAGAAGAAGAAAAGGAAAGAGTACTCAACCAAGGGCCATGGTTCTGGGGCAGTGCTGGACTTTTTATTACACCTTGGTTTCCTGAATTTGACGCCAATACCATGGTGGTATCAAGGATGCCAGTATGGGTTAGGATGCATAATCTTCCTTTACACTTCTGGCATTCAAAGGCTCTAATAGCAATTGGAAATACTTTGGGGCGAATGTTAAAGATAGACAGAGAGAGATATATAAAAGGAATTTTTACCTTCGCCAGAATATGTGTAGAGGTAGACCTCAGCCGAGGGCTACCTCAGAGCATTATCCTGAATTACAATAATACACAGTGGAAACAATCTTTGGACTATGAGAATACAACTTTCAGATGTCAGGGATGTCAACAAACAGGCCATTTGTATAATGCATGTCCAAGCATCATCAAGAGCAAGAAACAACCAAAGAAGTCGAAAGGATGGTAGAACACAGATGTTGTATTCAAGAAGACAGCTACAACAAAGAAAGAAGAACAAAATACAACAAAGGATAAAGAACAGGAAAATAAGGATAAGGAGATGAACGAGGAAAAGGAACAAGAGCTCCAGCTGGAAATAAATGGTAATAAACGAAGCCACAGTCCTGAGGGATCGAATTCAGACAAGGAGCATCCAATGAATACAGAGGGAAACCAGCTTGCCATTATTGATTCCACTCCCACCATGGGTGGTTGGCGAAAAGTGGAAAAGAAGAAGGGCAAGAAGACATAGGCCAGCTGGTTTTTTTCGGGGCTGCTCTCTGCAATATAGGAGAAGCTCCTTTATTCTTTCTTTTATCTGCTTTTTGGGCAGGGCCACTTTCTGAGGGATGTATGATACAGTTAAAATAGTGATGCTCATGCATATGCAATGTAACTTTTTATCTCTAATAAAAATTTCTCTTTTTCTTCGAAAAAAAAAAAAAAACGTAGGATACGGTTTAAATGACCGTCCTTCTTTCAGGAAAAAATAAAGCAAAATTAATACTAATATTGAATCTAAAACTAACAACTAACTATTTCTGTATCTGTTCCTTGAAATCGCAAGCATTCAGCATTTGCTTGAGAAGAGTCGGCTCGCCGACTTCAAACTTTAACTGTCCTTCGAAAACGGAATCAGCAAGAGCTGGTGCCATCTTCTCGGCAGAATTGATGATGCATTTGAGAGTCATACACTGGCTATGTGGTTTTACTAAATATGCCCAATAAGAATCCCAATTCAACTTAGTCAATCTTTCGATTGATTCTGCCTTTTCTTGAGCCTTCTGTCTTCAGCCTGTTTTCAGTTGTTGTACATATATACATACCATTTGAAGATATTTTTGACAATTACCACTATTTTTAGGATTCAATTTTTACTTTTTACCTGTAGCGTTCTTTCCTACAAATTTCTAGGCTTACAGGTGACTGAGCAATTAGATAATTTCCTTTTCAAGAAGTTTTTCCCAGTGATGCGTGATTAGCGCGCGCCTCAGAAACTACCTCCGTTTCTTGATCTGAGCTTCCTTGGAGTGATTTTTGCCTCTTGCATGCTTTCCATTACCAGATTTAAAGCTCAAATTTTGTGAAAATAATGATTATGTAAGTTCTTGACCCTGAGTCTTACATCGTTTATTTTTTATGTCAGCGTTGTCTAGTACCCATTTAACCATGTCCGTGTAGGGGAGAATTTTGGGCATTGCCGCTATCCGGTGAAAGAACGAACAAGCTAGATCTGTAATTGATGCCTCAGAAGACCCATGTGAGCCTGCGGTAGCTGTAACCTCCATTATTTTGGGATTCTCTTCTTCAAGTAGATTATACATGCCTTCCCAAGTAGTAATACCAATGTCTCTATTACAGGTGGTGTCTGTATACAAGGGCGTCATTTCTTTGTCTTCAGAGCTCAAAGCTTTGCCTTTCTTCCCCATAATATCCTGTATACTGCTTCGTATAGTTCTTTGTTCTTCGCTCCTGCAGTTTACAAGTGAGGTGAGAGTAATGATAAGGAAACGTGATGGGAAAGATTTAAATGCCGAAGACATATAAAATATACCAGCTTACGTGAACTGACTCTTCGATAAGCACAAAACCATATTTCATTAACAACTGGAAACTAACTCATTGATTAGCATTAAAGCGGTTTATGGAAAAAGCTTTCTCGAATAACGAGCCCAAAAGATCTAAGATGAAGCGATTTTTGCGATTTGCTTCGCAATATCGCAGATCGCTGTATTGCATTATCACTATATTGTTCTGCTGCTTTATCGCAATATCGCTTTGCCACTTTATCGCAATATCGCTTTGCCGCTTTATCACAATATCGCAATATCGCAATGTTGCTGGAGCATAGCATATGACAATTTTTTGTTAATGTTTTTTCTGCGAAATGAAATTTTTCGATATGCGCCATCGCACATCAGTGGTTTGAGGTTTTTCAGCGTAAGTGATGTTTGAGGCATGCGATGCGATATATGTTTTTTATATGTAGTCTCGCATCGCAATCTCGTAATCTTAGAATTCGGCTTGTAAGGAGGTATCCTATTATCCTTTTTGCGATGCGATATTTCTTAAGGAATGATTTTATCTTACCTTATCATAAAACCTAAGATTTTTAGATTTTTCAAGGGTATTTTCCTAAGTTTATGATGGTAAGTTTTATTAAAAAGGAAATACAAGCACTAATTGATTTTTAAATTTTTTGACTAAGGGTCCCAACTTGTTTAGTATTAGTAATAACACTAAATAAGAAGGGGGGTTGTTGCTGGCCACAACAATTGGTGATTCACTTGGAAGAACCAGTTATCTTTGCTTTTCTTTTGAATTTTCTAAACTTCCAAAATAGAAAATTTTCCAGAAAATTAAACTTTATTATAGAAAGACAAAGTACATTTTGCCTTTACCTATCAATGACATTTCGTTTCTTCTATTTTTACTTTGATTATTTACTCCCTCAAGCTAGTCCTTGTATCTACATCAGTCACTACTTGGTTTATAAATATAAAAACAAAGCCTTCTCTGTAAATCAATTTTAAATATGCTCATTTGTCGTAGGTAGAGCCTCTGCTGCCAGTAGGTGTTTATAGCCTCGACAGGGTTACCTGTTACCCAACAATGATCCTGTATCCTACTTAGAGAAATATAGAATTTTCAAAGATAAATCCATATCCACACTTATTGCTTTCATTTTATTTTTTACCCTTAAAGAACAATGTCTTGGTTTGATAGCCAATTTATGACAGTGTCATTCACTTGATTTATAACTTTGCTGAACAAGCTGGCTCGTGATGAGACCCGTTGTATTTTGATTGCAACAATCTTGAGTCATTGCCCTGTTGTGGTATGCAATATTGGCAAAGTCAACAAGCTATAATATCTATGATCATGATAAGTCAGCTCATGATGAGACCTCTTACTCTTTAAGTTAAAGCGTATCTTGGATTGTTCTCTGAACATTGTAGTTTCCTAGGTAGGGAGGAAGTCATTGTTTCCTTAAGATAGCTCTGGACGACAATGGTAGAGTTTTTGGAAAGAGATTTTCTACAGAGAATCTTCGTTTTGTTATTGATACCTTTCGTTGGACTGATGTACAACAATTTCCCACTAAAGGTCGTTTTACATCAAAATTTACAAAGTTGAAACTAGTATCATTTCTAGGCCTAGAACCTTTAACTGTATCTTTCAATAATAACGATCAATTTTCTAAAAGAATTCTATTTATACAAGTGAAAAGACAAAATCTATAAGAGAATTTGTGTCTTTTTCGTAAATCCCAAATGCAACCATTTACAACTGGTTTTATTATGGAAATAAAAACTAATTTACAAAATAGAAGAATGATCTCCTATGGAAAATATTGTTTGAGGACCTGTCCATTAACAGGCAAAGAATCTCTTTTTCCTGTTAAATCCTGTAACATAAAAGTGGATGGACTTATGACTTCTATGATTTGGAAAGGGCCAAGCCACATTCATTGAAATTTTGTATGTTTCCCTTTTTCCTCATGAGCCTTGTCCCATTTTAAAATTAGATCTCCCATCTGAAAGTCTTTTTTGGATATCATGTTTGAATCAAAAGAGGATTTTACTAATGGTTGGTGATGAGCATGAGTTATTTTGGCCTGTTCTCGGAAGAAGTTGGTGCTTCATCAATATATTGAACTAGGGCCAAAGGGGGAATTGCTAAATGAGTTGGAAGAACCACTTCTTTCCCATAAAATAAATTAAAGGGAGAAGTGCCGATGGAAGCTTTCTACGTTATTCGATCTGCCCATAAAGCATATATTAAAGACTTATGCCAATTTTTGTGATTTTGGTCAATGGTTCGCTTAATAATACTAATTAAGTTTTTATTTGTAGATTCAGCTAACCCATTCCCCTGTGGGTAGTAATTGGCAGAGTATTTAAGCTTGAAACCCATTTTGAGTGCAAATTCAGTCATTGCATTACCAGAAAAATGTGATGCATTTTCAAACATTAAAGCAAAAGGCAACCCAAACTTGGTGATTATGAACTGATCTATGAACTCGATGATATGTTTAGCATTAGTCGTCTTGAGTGGAACTGCTTCTACCCATTTAGTAAAGTAATCTGTTGTTGTAAGGATATATCTATGTTGTTTAGAAGAGTGAGGAATGATCTCACCTATCATGTCCAATCCCCATTGATCAGAAGGTTGCTCAATATTGACTGGTTGTAGCGGCAAGGATGGTTTCTTTTGTCTCCCAGTAGCGGTTTGACAAATTTGACATTTCCTCACGTATTTATTGAGTCTTTGAATAACATGGGCCAATAATAGCCTGCACGTAAGATTTTATGTACAGTAGCATCTCCAGTATAGTATCCGCCTGTTGGCCCATCGTGGAGTTCCTGCAAGACTTTTTTAGCTTCAGATTTCTCAAGACATCTAAGGAGAACAAAATCATAATTTATTCTAAAAATAACATCGTTCACGAGCTGATATTGTTTGGATTTCAACCTTAGAGCCCTTTTCTTGGTATGATCGAGGTTTGAAGGAGCATATCCATTCTTTAGATAATAAATGATATCAGTGTATAATGACTCAACATCTTTTAGGCTTACCTCGTACATTTGTATCTCTGCAGATGGTGTTTCGGAAATAAACGATGCTCCGACCAACATTTGGCAAAAGCCTTGACCTTTTACAATACTTGTTGGTTTGATTTCTACATCATATTATTGTAAGGCAGTAACCCAATTGGCTCTTTTCTCACCCACATATTTCTGTACTAAAATATTTATTACCGCTGGAAATGGTACTATGGTTTTTGTATGGGTTTTGAGTAAAAAGGGTCTAAAATATTTAATTGCTTTGAAAACAGCGTAAGCTTGTTTCTCCACATCTGAATAATTTAACTCAGCCCCTTGTAAATTTGAACTGAAAAAAGCAATTAGGGCTTCTGCCTTGTCTTGATTTGCTTAAGTGAGTATCGCAACATATGATTTATCAGAGGAAAATTTATATAGAATAAAAGGATTTGAAAAATTTGGAGTTGCTAAAGATAGAGCGTTAACAATTTCTTGTTTGATCAGATTGAATGCCTCATATTTGTCTTGGCCCCATTTAAAGTTTGAGTTCTTTTTAATCATTGCTTGTAAAGGAGATACGATTCTTGAAAAATCTGGAACAAATCTCTTTACAAAGTTAATCTGGCCAAGGAAAGATTGCATAGCTTTCTTGTTGTGAGGTAGGGGTATTTCAGAAATCTCCTTGATTCTGTAAGGATCAATATGAATTCTGGATTTTGACACTATGAATCCAAGAAGTTTTCCTTCACTTAATGTGAAAAAGGATTTTTTCGGGTTAAGTGAAATTCCATACCTTTGACAATGTTGGAATATTTGTTTTAAATCTCTAAGATTATTGTTTCGTTCTTGGAATATATAGTTATATCATCCAAATAGATTACCACTGATTTATTAACTAATCCCTTGAATACGATGTCCATGGCTCTCTGAAATGTGGCACCATCGTTGATCAGACCAAAGGGCATCTTTTGATATGCGTAAGTGCCCCATTTGGTTATGAATGTGGTTTTTAATTGATCATCGGGATGTACCAACACTTGGTTGTATCCTGAGAATCCATCCAAGAAGGACATTAATTCTGATCCCGTGACTGCCTGCAGTATTTGCTCCATGGGAGGCAAAGGAAAATTATCCTTTTGGCTGGCTTTGTTAAGATTTCGAAAGTCAATGCAGATTCTGATGTCTTTGTTTTTCTTCCTAACGGGAACCATATTGGAAACCCTTTTGGAATGTCGAATGGGAAAAATTATTTTGGCTTTCAATAACTTATTAAGTTCAGATTTGATCTGGTTTTCTAGATTGGGATGGATCTTTCTCAACTTTTGTTGGACAGGTTTTTCATCGTCTATCATTGGAATAGTATGTTGGATGATGGAAGTGTCATAAGTTTTGAGTTCATCATAGTTCCAAGAAAAGACACTTTTTTATTGTCTCAAGAGACGAATATATGCTAATTTTTATTCGAGAGCTAGGCCAAGGCCTAGGTTGATATTTTGTGGTTTGGTATCAGTTCCTAGATTTACTAATTCATAGTTCAAAGTTGAACTTTGGAGTTTTGAATTGGTAGATCTTTTGAATTGATCTTTCAAATCATAAAGGTCTTCTAACTTGACTATCGACTTAGGTATAGCATTGTTAGTGCTATCTTGTTGCAATTATCTGTCATGTTGGTCCTCATCGATTATTTGATTGGTGTAAGATCCTTCAGATGTGAGAAAACTCACGATATTAGGATCATCGTTAAAAATCCTCCAATGGGCAATGTTATTAGGAATCGAGGGTCTAAAAATTAATTCAATTGAAAATCTATCAGGGCTAAAGTCTTCTGAAGGAATGAGCTTGGAAGCTACGTTAGCTAGGAGGTCTCCACTAGCATTTTGGAGTCTGGGAATTGATGAAATATTAAATGCTATAAAGTGTTCAGTCAGATCTTGAACTAAAGATTGGTAATATTTTAAATGACCTGATAAACAATGTATAGTATTGTGTACTTGAAGATATTTGATGTTTAATCCGATTGCTTTGTATAGCCCTTGGACTAAAGCCTCATATTCTGCAGCAATATTAATGCAATCAAATTGGAGTCTACAAGTTAGCATAGTTTTATTTCCCTTTGGACTGATTAACACGCCTACTCCTGCTCCTTCGTTAGACTTAGAACCATCAAAAAATAACTTCCAAAATAAAGATTTATTTATAGCTATAAAATTAATACATTTAGAACTATCTGTTTGAGAAAAATTTTCTACTTGAGATAAAACAGAATGTTCTAAGTAAGGTGAAGTATGAGCATTAAAATTTCCTAGGAAAGAATCTACTGAGTAGCTGCCAATGATGTTATTGTTGTATGCTACCGGTTCATTCTCTCCCTCCAGTTCCGTCACTTTGTATTTCTGATGTCTTTCTCGCTCAACTTTTATTTGATTTGGTTTACCATTGTAAGGGAGCCACATGTGCGACCAATCAGTTGCAAAGTTTCCATGAAGTTTTTTTGACCAATCTATGCTAAGAATTAAGCCATAAAATTCTGGAATATCAACAACTAAAATGTCGATAACTTGAGATATCTTTGGGTTGGATGACAGCCTTATGGTAACCTAATTTAATTTGCCAATCACTTCGACTTGTGATCGATCTAGCTGAACTATGCGCACAACATATTTTTGCGGTTGAATGTTCAACTTTGCACATATTGATTTTGGTAGGATATTTGATGAAGCTCCAGAATCCACTAAGAAATTATGCAAATTTTTATTGAAAATTTCATAAGAAGAAATGGGGGAGTATGAGATCTCAACCTACCTCCAATTAAAGCGATATCGTTTGGATCAACTTTATTAGTCACATTAGTTGGAGGTATTCCCATGTCATGAGAAGCTTGAGAGATCACAGTGGTGGGCAAAGGTGCAACTGGTACAGCATGTAATTCTTTCAAAAGTATCTTTTGCTGGTGTTTTAACTTCCTCAATTCGTAAAAAGTGATGTTGGCCCAAGTATTTTTCATGTCTTCTATGATATTATACTCCATTTCATCTAAAATGATCAGCGTTTCAGCTAGAGTTGATGAATCTGTTTGGACTGGGCTGGTTTGAGTTGCTTTAGGTGTCGTTTTCTTGGCTGCGAATTTATCCTAGACATCGAGCTTGCGCTCTTTGGCTTGGGGGTAGGTTGAGGAGGATCAAGTTGATTTCTCCTTCGAGTACTAACCGGGGATGCCTCTTAATCCTCTTCATCTAGGAGGATGAAATCCCACATACCCTGTAACTCTACAAATTATTCTTCATTGGTATGTTCTTCAGTAGCGATTTCCTCTTCTTCTTCTTCGGATTCAGCACTTGTGATAGCATTTGGGGGCTTTGAATCGGTCGAAG
The DNA here is from genome assembly GCA_000404065.3 of Pinus taeda. NCBI lineage: Eukaryota > Viridiplantae > Streptophyta > Pinopsida > Pinales > Pinaceae > Pinus > Pinus taeda. The sequence continues at coordinate 98,311 of APFE030774509.1, forward strand.
GGTTTCTTTTATAAAGCCTATACAGCTTTTTAGAAGAAGTTTCTGCCACTTGTTTCTTAATGTCGACCATCTGAGTAGACATGGTCTTCAAAACGTTTTGTAATCCTTCTAAATTAAATGGATATTTCGATTGTTTTTTCTTGGGATCTTCCTTGAAAGTAACCTTCTTGGATTTGCATTCTTCTATTGCGTTTTTCTTTTCTAGGGCTATAATACGTTTCTCTACTGCTATTGCTTCTTTCATATTTTCAACTAAAGTTGTTTTGTTAGCCCTATCAACGAAGATTGCTATGTCTGATGGTAAAGCAGTGATGTACCATTCACTTCGCACTTCTTTGCTAGGCTTGGAAGCAGTAGAAATTTTGTTTAACAATTTATTGAAACGTGAATTAAAATCTTTGATAGGTTCTTTTGACTTGGCCTTAAGGTTAGACAGGTCGTTGATCAATGTCGTCGTAGACCTATCATCACCAAACTTAGTGAGGAATTGTTCTTGGAAGATATCCCAACTAGTGATAGATCCAGACGGTAATGAGAAATACCATGATCTGGCTGGTCCTTGCAGAGTATAAGGAAGTCTGACGACAGTGTCTTCGCTCGTAACTCCATTAAGATTTATGGATAGCATAAAGTTATTTATATGTTCTTCTGCTAGCATGCCTACTTCAGGATTAAACTTAGGCAACCATTTTTCAGGATGGGTCGGCATCTGACTCAAGGGTGCAAGCATTAAGACTGCCCTTGGGTTATTCGATAGAGATTGGGCCATCGCTGAACTACTAACAGAGGAAAGTGCAGAAGATGATTCCTGCAGTTGTGAAGGTGAGGCTATTATGACTCCAGATGATTGAGAAGGAGATGTGGAAGTACCAATGGACTGATGGAAAATGATCTAAAGTGGAGGAGTGGATGGTTGACTTCACGGTGGAGAAGTTGAGATGGATGATGATGATGAAAGAGTCTCACTATCAGACCCTTTAGGTGATTACCTTGCTCTCTTTCTTGTGGGTAGAGGTAACTCAGTTGGTTGAACACCAAAATTTTTGCTCTTTAATTTGGTAAGAGGATGAGCAGGGTTATATTGTGAAGTCACGATGCCTTGAGATTTATCAAATCTTTGAGGAGATATAGAAAATCGTTGAAGTTTGTGAATCAAATATTCAGATTTTGTAGGTTCAATAGTAGATTGTTTTGAAATGTCAGGGTTTGTAGCAGTGGTTGTTGTTCTTTCAACTTCTGGCTCTGGATTTAAAGATTCTAAATGCGATGGAGAAGTCGAGGGAGATGGTGAGGGTGATTTACTCTCGGAATGGTATTTAGATTTAGATTTACTTGCCATTCATAGTTCAAGGCCCTCCTTCTAGCGCCAAATATGTTGAAGCCCCAAAAATCGGGTCTACAACAAGGGGGATACCCACCCAGTCCAGACTTTGGTTAGCAGCTCCTTTTCTGTTTGGTATAGTGGGTCCGACTGGGGATATGGGACCGGTTTCCCAATTTGTGTGTGTGTGTGTGTGTTGAGAATTGATATTTCCTTTCTAAAAGATCCTAAGTGAGATGCTCTAATTCTAACTCTAATCTAATGACATGCAATTGTATTCTAATAAAAAGAAATATCTAATTCTACACTAACCTAGGGTGTAATCTTTCTGTTATGCGATCTAAAATGATTTCAAAGAACAATCGGTAATCAAGATCATTCAACTGTTATGAGAAAAAAATTCAATAGAGATAAACCACTTCGTATAAAAAGTTAGACGAAACAGTTGTGAAAAACGTATCACATAATAAGCTACTCAGACATTAAGCATAAATAAATAGCTATCACCGTACAAAAAATCCAAATGATAACTCAGGCATTCACGCATCAATATATAAACAACTAAACATGAATATCACTTTAACACAAAGGCATAAATAGTTAAGAGATAGAAGTACCATTTATAACTAGTTCTACTCATGAGCTTCAAGCGATAATGATTTATCTCTTCTTAATCCAACATCCACCAAGAGTACAGAAGTGCAATATCAGTAGCATATATTAAATGCAAATATCAATAAATCCTGTTCCATTCATTCATCAAAACCTCCTCGGAGGGTGCAAAAGTGCATGTTCTGAGGACAAGTTTTTGACAAATTTCAGGACCCTTCTCTAAATGCATGAGAAGGGTTTAAATACTACTAACTAAATCTAAAAATAACTTATTACAAAAATGTAGAATACGGTTTAAATGACAGTCCTTTTTTCAGGCAAAAATAAACCAAAATTAATACTAATATTGAATCTAAAACTAACAACTAACTATTTCTATATTTGTTCCTTGAAATCGCAAGCGTTCAGCATTTGCTTGAGAAGAGTCAGCTGGCCAACTTTAGACTTTAACTATCCTAAGAAAATAGAATCAGCAAGAGCTAGCACCATCATCTCGGCATAATTGATGATGCATTTAAGAGTCATACACTGGCTATTTGATTTTACTAAATATGTCCAGTAAGAATCCCAATTCAACTTAGTCAATCTTTCGATTGATTCTGCCTTTCCTTCAGCCTTCTGTCTCTAGCCTGTTTGCAGTTGCTGTACATATACACATACCTTGAAGATATTTTTGACAATTACCACTAGTTTTAGGATTCAACTTTTACTTTTTACCTCTAGCGTTCTTTCCTACAAATTTCTGGGCTTATAGGTGACTGAGCAATTAGAGGCTTTCCTTTTCAAGAATTTTTTCCCAATGATGCGCGATTAGCACTAGGCGCTAATCGCACATTGGAAACTGCCTCCATTTCTTGATCCGGGCTTCCTTGGTGTGATTTTTTCATATTGTGTGCTTTCTGTTAGTGGATATAAAGCTCAAATTTTGTGAAAATAATGATTCTGTAAGTTCTTGACCCTGAGTCTTAAATCATCTGTTTTTGATGTCAGTGTTATCCAATACCCATTCAACCATGTCCACGTAGGGGAGAATTTTCGGCCTTGCTGCTATCTGGTGCAAGAACGAGCAAGCTAGATCTGTAACTGATGCCTTAGAAGACCCATGTGAGCCTGCGGTAGTTGTAACCTCCATTATTTTAGGATTCTCTTCTTCAAGTAGATTATACATGACTTCCCAAGTAGTAATACCAACGTCTCTATTACATGCGGTGTCTGTATACAAGGGCATCATTTCTTTGTCTTCAGAGCTCGGAGCTTTGCCTTTCTTCCCCATAATATCTTGTATACTACTTTGTATAGTTATTTGTTCTTCGTTCCTGTAGTTTACAAGTGAGGTGAGAGTAATGATAAGGAAAGGTGACGGGAAAGCTTTAAATGCCGAAGACATATAAAATATACCACCTTACGTGAACTCACTCTTCGATAAGCACAAAACCATATTTCATTAACAACTAGCAATTAACTCATTAATTAGCATTAAAGCGCATAACTAGGTCTCGGTTTATGGAAAAAGCTTTCTCGAATAATGAGCCTGAAATATCTGCGACGTAGTGATTTTTGTGATTTGCTTCGCAATATCACAGATCGTTGTATCACATTATCGCTATATCGTTCTGCTGCTTTATCACTTTGCCACTTTATCGCAATATCACTTTGCCGCTTTATCGCAATATCACAATATCATTGAAGCGTGGCATATGACAATGTTCTGTTAATGTGTTTTCTGCAAAATGCGATTTTGCGATATGCGCCATTGCACATCGGTGGTTTGAGGTTTTTCAGCGTAACTAATGTTTGAGGCATGCGATGCGATATATGTTTTTTAATATGTAGTCTCACATCACGATCTTGTAATCTTAGAGTTTGGCTTGTAAGGAGGTATCCTATTATCCTTTTTGCGATGCGATATTTCTTAAGGAGTGATTTTATCTTACCTTATCATAAAACTTAAGCTTTTTAGATTTTTCAAGGGTATTTTCCTAAGTTTATGATGGTAAGTTTTATTAAAAAGGAAATACAAACACTAATTGATTTTTAAATTTTTTGACTAAGAGTCCCCACTTATTTAGTATTAGTAATAACACTAAATAAGAAGGGGGGTTGTTGCTGGCCACAACAGTATGCTGGTTAATGTTTGTTATAAGCATTAGGGTCACTGGTATGCTTGTCATTCTATTATTATTATGGTTACATGTTTGATAAATGTTAGTTGATTAGTGTGGTCATATGCACATGTGTCGGATAGTCATGAATGATAGTAACATGTAGTTGTATGCATTATTATTGTTGTTTTATGTTAGATAACTTGATGATTATGTTATATGTTGTGGATGAGTATGTTATAGGTTAACTTGTTGTTTTTATATAATAGTTAGCTTGATGATTAGGTTATATGTTGTTGATTGGCATGTTATATATTAAATTATTGTTGTTATTTGTTAGTTAACTTGATGATTAGGGCTATAGCATTAATATCGTGATGTTATATGTATCATACTAATTTGGATTTGTCTATGCAAATGGTTAGGGTTATGACAATTAGGTACGAGTTATATGTTGTGATATTATGTCATACTAATCTAGCCTGACTGTGCAAACATGATTATTATGTATGAATGATAATTCTTTATGAGTTTATGATGTGAACATGTTAGCTAGTGACTATTATGGATATCATGACCTTATTTATGTTTGAGTTCATATGTCTTGAAGTTATATCATGCTAATCTGGATTGGTTGTGTAGATAAGATAGCCTTCCCTAAGATACATTAAGGCATGAGCTTGCTTATGTCATCTACTATGTGCTTCAATGTTTGATTATGTCGTCTATTTGGTGTTTGAGTGTTGATGTCTATTATGTACTCTATCTATTATTGAATGTTTGATTAATCACATGATACCATTATGTGTCTATAATATTGCATCAAGAAATGGTCTTGTTTTAAGATGGTTTTACTCAAGCATATGTGTTGATATAGTTGACATGTACTTGATTGTAATAGGTGACAATTGTAGAATTATGTCTAATGAATATGAGTTGACTATGGATTATGACATGATTTCTAGTCTTGGTAAAGGTTGATTTCAAATCAATAGATATGGTTCTCTTGATATTTGGAACATGTGGTTGACATCTGTGAGTAGTTGTAGGGTAACATGCTTGGCAGTAGTATGACAAGGTAAGGTAACTATTATGTTGTTATGTTTAGTTACGCACTGAAATTTATGTGTTTATGGTAGTATGATGTAGGGGATTTCATCGCAAAAGATATTGCCATGAAATATTAAAGAAGGCTTGGGTTGAGATTTCACTTGGAGGCACTGGGAACCATGGGGATGGAGTCATGGTGTCTATTGCTAGTTTTTGGATTTTGGTATTTGTGATTTGGTTGTGCTTGATTGCATCTTTGTTATGTCTAGTGCATGGCCTTGCCACTTTGTTTGTGGTGTCATATTGTTATTTATTTTCATGGTTTCCTCCTTGTTTGTCTCTTGTCTTTCCTTTTATGTTTTGAGTCTTGGGAATTAGTTTGGGAAAGAGGAAAGTTAATGGAGATTGGGGAGAGTTTTGTGGTATCCAACAGGTAATGAAATACTTAGATGAAGCTAGTGCATGTGTAAGGGAAGCTAAAGGTAAGAGTATGGCAGTCATATAAGTTGGTTGGGTCCATTAATGTAAATAGATGGTGGCAAGACAATCATAAGAAAGATAAAAAGAAAGGTAAACTGAATGGATGTGAGGCATCTGATTCCTTGGCTATGTTAGGAATGGTTGTTCTCAATGTTTTGCATGGATAAAGGGAGTTCTCTTAACCTTCGCGTTATGATATTTGGTAATTATGTTGTGATCATGTTTATGCTAATGTTTATATATATGCATGTATATATGTATGTATTTATGTTATTATCAGATAGGATCGTGATTGTTTAATGTTGATGTTTAGATATGTGTGTGTGTGTGTTATGTGTTGTGTGTGTGTGTGTGTGCATATTGTTTTCAGACAGGGTCATTAGGAATCATTCTCATGGAGGAATGATTTCTTACACCTGTGAATGACATGAAGAGGTTCCTTGTTTATGAGGAATCAAGTGGGAGAGTAGTCCTGATAAATCTACGAGGTCAGTGACATGTGGTTATGAGTTGATATTATGTGATTATATTATGTCTATGTTATGGATAGGCTATACCAAGGGATACATCAACAAAATGAAAGGAGTGTGGTTTGCGGGGTTCTGGGACAAGCATGGATACGAAACTAAAAGCAAGGTTGCTTGGTAGAGACAATGTGGTTTTGGATGTGTGGTACTATTGTTGTGCATATGTTGTATATTTAGTGATTGTACCTATAGTGATGTGTAATTTTGTATATGTAGTATTGTGTACATATGATGTTGTGTGCATGTTGATATATGATGTTGTGTTTATATTTCATATGCAGTGCTGCATATACATGGTGTTATGTGCATGTTGGATATGTGGCGTTGTGTACATATCATACTGTGTGCATGTTGGATATGTGGTGTTGTGTGCATGACTGTACATGTGGTGTTGCGTGCACATGGTGTTGTGTACATGTTCCACATGTGGTGTTATGTGCAGGTGGTGATGTGTGTATGTCATGCAAGTGGCATTGTGTACATGGTGTCGTGTACATTCCGTTCATGTGGTGTCGTGTACATGTGGTATTGTGTACACATTGTACATGTGGTGCAGTGTACATATGGTGATGTGTACACGTTGTGCAAGTGGTGTTGAGTATAGTGATGTTGTGTACACGTTGTGCAACTGGTGTTGTGTACATGTGGTATTGTGTACAAGTTGTACATATGGTACTGATGTACATGTGGTATTGTGCACATGTCATACAAGTCTTGTTGCAGGCATGCAGTAATATGTATGTGCATTGTGTAGTCGTGGTATCATGACATGTGTATTCGTTGTGTTGTACTGAATGTATGTATATGTATGATGTTGTAAATCGATTTTAGGTGTATGTATTGTGTGGTGGTGTGTACTGGATGTAGGAGTATGTATTTTGTTGTGTTGTACATTAGGTGTAGGTGTATATGTTGTATGTCAAGTGTTGGTACATGTATTGCATGGTGTTGTATGTCGTGCGTGGTTGTATGCATGTGATGCACACTATGTGTATGTGCACATGGTTGAGAAGAAGGCACTAGGTATTTGTCGAGTGTGGAAACCGATCCAATGTGTGTACTAAAAAAAGACAAAGGTAGAAGCTAAGGATTGAAGAATTGATAAGTATTAGTATTCTATTTCAGTTTTATTATGCATGTGATTTATGATTATGGTCTATGATGATTACATGTGATCTATGATTCTGGTTTACTATGATTACATGTGATTTATGATTTTGATCTATGATGGTTGTGTTTTGAGCTAACCGGATGTGATATGTTTATACATGATGATTTGTTCAAAGATGCTAGTTTGACTTGTTGTGACAGGAAGTAAACATAATTTCAAGTGTACCTTGTTGATGGGCCACCAGTGAGGTATGATTTGAAGTTATTTAAATTTATTTTGAATCTAATGGAAATTACGCGCTTGGTATAGGAACACATAAAATGCCTGGTGGGGTGGTCAAAACTAACAACAAGCATTAGAAACAACAACAAAAGAAATTGGAATAGAGAAGAATATGCTGGTAAAGTATTCAGGAGCAGGGCCATTGTGGGACACTGGTACCCAATAATGTCCATTGGTTTCCATGAGCATGCTATGACCGATATGATCGTTTGAGGCAGGGATATGCATTGGTTTCTGTACCTTCTGACGTGAGGAAACCTTTCCAAGGGATGGAATTTCCAGGATGGGGGTGCTAGCAGAACTTGTAAAGGTGTGTGACTACATGGAAGGGGGTGACCAGATTGCCAGAGGGACAATGTAGCAAACAAGGAAAGGCTAGGGATGGATTTGTTTTGGTCATTGGCATTTCCAGATGGAATCAGATGCACATTGGGAGTGTGCCCTAGAACAATGAGTTGGTAATTGTTCAGTGAGAGGACAAGTGGCTACGAATTGTAGCACTAGACATTGGATGCAACTCTGAATTTGACAATGGATTCTAGACTTCCTAGGAAGGAGGTGAATCTTGGTACTACTTTTGATGGTGTAGGTGTGAGACTCTAGATTCCCTTGTTAATTGATACAGGCATCATATCCTCTTATTTGCTGGTTGAGAAAATGTGTATGTGTATATTATTGTAAATACTATATCGAGCTAGATTTTTAAAGCTCCATGAACAATATGTTTTTTTTGTTGAAGCAAATGTGGTCGTTATTCTAAATATAGTAATGAGTTGTGTTATAAAGCTTTAGTAAATGGTATGTTTGTCATTTTTTTAGTAGGTGGTCATTTTAAATACTGCAACAAGTTGTGATATAAATCTCCATAGGCAATATGTTTTATTTTTAGCAGTTTCCTGGTTATAGGTGTCATTAAACATCGAGGATGGTGTTCCCCCAAGGGGTATGGTTCTGTAACAACCCTGGTTAAAAACTCATGTAAAAAAAATATAACACCAAGGTCATGTGACACGTATTCCAAGTTGAATGGTGGGAAAAACATCCTAGTGGGGTCTCACTTCAGTTTATTGATGGCTAAGGAAATTGGCAAAGGCAATGACAAAGGCTTTGGAAAGGAAAAATGGAATTTTGGCACATTTATTTATGAAAATAATGGAAATTAGGAGAAAAGAAGGTTAAAGGTCAGAGGTTGCATGTGAGGAGGAAAATGAAAGAAAATAATGGAAAATGAAGAAAATAATGGCCTCATTGATAAAAAGGCTTTCGAGGATCAAAGCACAGGCTTAGTCAGGGTAACCTTTTGTTAGTTCAGTTTTGGAGCTTTCATTTTATTCTCTCTCTCTCATACTCTTGGACACTTAGATTTTTCTTGGAGCACTCTTGGAGAGTGTGGCATACCTGTATGCTTCGAGAGAGAAGGAAAAGGAAGAGTAGGAAAGCACAAGAGGACATCTAGATCAACAAATACAACTAGTTTTGCTTGGAGGTATCCAGTTCCATGTATGTTTTCATCACTAGTTTTGGCATGCATAGCATATGCATGTGGTTTATTGGTCATGATATGTCATTAGCACGGAGGATTTCCTGGATTGACAGTGGATTTTCATAGCCTTTACATTTCTAGGATAGTCATGGTGTTGTGGGTTTATTTCTTTGATTTTCGTGTTGGTTTTCTTGTGCCTTTGGTTTTGGGTTGAGTTATTAGTTCCTAGAAGCCTTGGTTGGAAAAATGATATGGAAGCCATGTAACAACTTGGGTTGAGTTACTAGTCCTGGAAACATTGGTTAGACAAACATTTTGGAATCCCTATAATATCTTGGGTTGAGTTACTAGTCTTGGAAGCCTTGGTTGGACAAACACTCTTGAAGCACTTGGTGGGTTGAGTTACTAGTCCTAGAAGCCCTAGTTGGACAAACGCTCTAGAAGACCGAAGAAATTTGTGGGTTGAGTTACTAGTCCTAGAAGTTGGGTTGGAAAAAACACTCTGGAGCCCTACAATTCTTGGGTAGAGACCAATTTGGTGATGGTTATTGATGTCCAATTATAAAATGGAATCATTGGTTAAGGGTTGACGTGGTTTGACCTTTGGAAGCCCTGATTCGATTTTAAGGGATTTGTTTCATGACATATCACATTCATGCTTGGAATATGGCATGGGGGTGACTGGCTGAAGAGAGATTTGGCTCAGCCATGTCTATGGTTGGGTGGTACGTGGAAGTCCCAGACTTGGTTTCATTTTTCTTGTGGAAATAAGACTTATTTCCTATGGTATTGATGGGTAAATATGCTTATTGTTATATGGTTTATATGGTTTTCCTATGCTTAGCATCTTTGATGTTTAAATGCTAGTTATGAATGAGTTTTATGACTGTCATGATGTTTGTCTCATATCATGTTTTTACTTGTAAATGAATGAACAATGTATTTATGGCATAATAGATGAAATTAGCACTAATGTGTTGAGGCATCAATGCTTCTCAACGATCCTCAGAAATGTACGAGAACCCTATGCTTAGTTATGTTGTTAAGACCTGCAGCTCTCATGTTTGTGACATGTTTGACGAAATGCATGTCATGGATAGTAGGGGTCTAGTCTATTCCTTGTCAATGTTTTTGCAAATGTATCATTGTTCTATTGTGTAAATTTATTTCTAAAGGTGTCATTAAGTTATGGGCAATGACCTAGTCTTGAAAAGTGGCACAAATCCCAGAGTTGTAGGCACAACACTGGGAAAAAAAGTCCCCAGAAGCTCCATTTTCTTTGTTGTGGGAGCTTCTAAAGCCTCCCTTGTCCATATCAAGGGAACATACAGTGGTTTGATGCCTTAAAACTTCACTTGGTATTAGGGGCTACTTACATGAGTTGTTGGGATGGCTCGTGGGAGTTCTGTTGGTGATGTGGAAGGTCTATGTGATGTGTTCCACCAGTTCCACTTCCTTAACTAACATATAGGGAGTTGAATCATATCATATTAACTTCTCATCATATGTCTACCCTGGAAGGATGGTTGCATGGGAAAATGTGGGAGTAGGGTGTTACATAGGAAATAAGAGATAATATTCAATATTTGGAGTTTGAGATATGATCCAATAGTAAATGGTTAAAACCATTAGGAAGAGAAACTTCGAAACAATTTTTTATTTTTTATTCATTTCCTGATATCATCGCACTTTTTGAGAGAGCAACTTGCAATGGCAAGTGCAATTTCCATGTGTGCAACCTACGTTAGTGCAGTGTGTTTTAAAGGTAAGTGCGATGATCCACAAAAATAGGGTTCTTAGACAATGTAATCCAATATTCTTGGAACTTATGGAAGAGGATCGCTTTTTTCTTTGTAGGGGATGATTGCAAAGTGTGAACGGATGATGATTGATCTAGTTTCAAGGTCATTTGGTTGAATATGACAAAATGGTTTGTAATAGTGAGGTTTGTTGTAATTACTTGTTGATTTTATAATTTAGATTGGTATTGGAATTTTTAGTAATGGGAATACTAACAAAACCTCGAGTGTGAATTGCAGTTGCAATAGATGTTCATTTATGGGCTAATGCACATATGGTCAAGGAAACTAGATATGCTAAAAAATATATATTTTATTTTCTTAAGCCAACATTGGTGTGTTGTTTTAACACATAATAATACTTATAACAATTTAGAAGGAAGGAATGTTCAACATTATGGTGTAGTATATTTGTTTGAAAATTCCACACAAGAGAGACGACAAATGAGAGAAAAGTGGTCAAGACCCCTCCTAATTGGGTGGAAACAATAAGAAGTTTGAGGAATGAAATTCAATGTTTAAATAAGATAATTAAAGGATCATTAAATCCTAGGATAAGTGGGATGAAGTAAATGCATTAATGCTATATAGAATATCAAATTACAGAGATAGAGACAATATTGGGAGTGGGATCCCCCAAGGATAGTTTTGGGGCTAAAAGCCCATGTTTGAGTCAAATTTTGTAATAAAGTGTAAAGAATACGCATTTTTTGGTCACAGAGAGCATAGGTGTTATAAGTCATAAAGCGTTGTCCACCCTTAGTTTTGTAAAGAAAAGTCGGTTGTAAGAGATCTACCCATGGTCCACGGACCATGGGATTGTATAAAAAGAGTTAAGCTCTAAGTAGTTTTAGAGACACACAATGTAAGAGAGTCATAGCTTTGATGTAAGAAGTCTAAGTATTGGATTATAGTATAGGTAGAGGCTCTACAGCTAAGTGTGCAGAGGCCTAGGTTAGAAATCCGCAGCTGAGTGCACAGACCCCTACAGTTGTGTGCGCAGGGCGAACAAACTTTGTAAACACTTGGAAGATATTAATAAAGAGAAATATTCAGCAATTCTTGTGTCTTTGTTATGTTGATGCATCTTGATATGTTATGTATGAATTTAATTTATTATGCTTATGTGATGCGCGAATGAATGCAATTACATTGAATAATTGAATGCATTTATGAATATTTGTTTACACGATGCTAACTATAATTGTTTGATAAGATAAGCAAGTCACTTAGACTAATTGGGGAATCTACACGACACGCTACCATAGCAGTGTGAAAGTACTTGAGAAGTAGGCTAGGGCTGCACAAAGGTTGATCATACCCTTTCGTGGAGGTATTGAAGAACAGACTAAAGGGCTCGTCTTACAAGCCCTAGAGCGAACCGCCCTGCACGAAGGTAGGGATAGAGGGAATCAAATGACATCACAACCATCTTAGGGTGCAGAAACTTGGTTCCAGCATCCCCCCATACTACTTTGTGTGAGACTTGGTTTTGCGCTCTTCGGACTGATGCCGAAAAGGCCAATAGTGTAGGGATTTATTTAGCTAATTAATGATGAACTTGGGTCAGGCCCCCTCAAGCCAGCAAATGGTTCTGTTGCTGGGACCAAAATCTACATAAGAGATGTGTGATGTCGTATCACTGGAATACAACTAAGAAAGAGATTGAAGACTGGATAGATAAGAATGTCCACGAATTCGCGGCACAAGAAAATAGAAACCCACAACTAACAAAGGAATAGTGGCTAGATAGGTACATGTATACAGAGATCCATGAGATATTTCTCTGCTCCATTACGATTGAGTTATATGAGTGGATCACGAAGCTAGCAGATAGCCAAGGAAGGTGGAAACTTGATGGTCCTATTGTGTGGACCTTAGAGCTAGTGTGAAGGTTGGAAGAATCGTAGGATAAGATCGCTCGCACTGTCGATCATTGGCTCAGTCATGTCATAGGAGGATTTGTAACAGAATTTGCAACCAATAACTCAATCATCTATAGCAAGGCAGAGCGACACCTTTTCAAAGGATCACAAGGTAAGTACGTGAAATCTTTGAATACCTGGATTAAAATTATATTGTGCAAAAAATGGGTTATGCAGCTACCTTGATGTTCAGAACTACGCGAAGTAGAAAAAATTATAAGAACGAAGGAAAAAAGGGTCTAGAGTATAGTCCATTAATTTCACCTCTGTGAGGTGACGAGGAAGGGATAGCGAAGGTTTCTCTGCGAAGTGTTGTTCAGTTAATAAGACAAGGATTTCCACGAATACCACCTCCACCCACACCACCTCTAACTTCACCCGTACAACCTCTGTCTCCACCGCAGTTTAGTATGGAACACTCAGTGAAGCTACCTTTGTTCAAAGGCTTAGTGAGTGATGACCCGAACCAATTCTGGTTCATTGTAAAAGTTGTATGGGAAGCTCAGGGCATTACAGATGACAACATGAAGAAGGCAACATTGGTTAGTGCTTTGTAGTATTGCATGCTAACATGGTATATCAAGTTGTTGGGTTATGTTATATTCTTTCCATGACTAACCTACATAGTGAACTGGGCGGTTAGAGGGGGGGTGGAGCCCCCCCTTCATTGCACTGATTGCGCAGCGGGGGTGGCAACCCCCCTATCCAGGGGTTTTCAGGGGGGTAGGTAGCCCCCCTCTACGGGATTCAGGGCAACACCCCGGGAAAAAAAAAATTGGACCCTATATTAGGTTGGGCGGACCTACCTATGGTTTTCGGTCCATGGTACTGGATGCTTCAGCATGTATAAATATGTATTGTAACATTGAAAGGAATATAATGAGAAATCAGGTTGGTTGTCCAAGTTTTCGGATCCAGGGGAAAATCCCTGTGTATATGTGTTTTATGTGTTATGCTCTCGCATTTTTTATTTTCTGTGTTTTAGAATTCGTATGCAGGTAATTTTTGTATGGGGTTAAAACCTACAAAAGTATGCTAATGATAACCCAACCGCTAGAGTGGCAGACATCTACACAACACTGAATAGAGACTTCAATAGGCCTAAATCTGAAGCACGGTCTATTGTAGGGTTCAAAGAAATCACTATGCAACCAGGAGAGACACCTTGGGAACTTGATCAGAGGCTGAAATGTACAATCTGCGAAGCTAACATGAACCTAACAGATGGACAACATCACTAGTGGTTTGTGTCTTCACTCCATCCACACTTAAGGGCTGCGCTGTCGCAGCAGAAGATAAAAACTTAGGCAGAGGCCTTGGAGATCGTAATGAGGATACATGAAACACCAATGCATGATCCAAATTTGGGGGTTCAGCAGATCCAGCACAGTTGAAAAATATTTTCCTTGAGATGCAAAGCTTGAAGCAAGATAGAATAGTTCGACCAGAAGTGTGTGCAGAGGTATGATTTCTAGAATGCAAAATTCAAGGGCATGACAAAGACCACTGTCCAGTCTTTGTGAGCTACCTTACAGGAGAAGGACCAATGCCTTTGATGCCAGAAGCTCAAGCAGGACCAAGTGCGGGGCCTACATTGTGGTGTGCTATTTGTCAAGTAGTAGGAAAACATGCCAAGGATAGCTATCACTTGTTGCAGAAGTTTGTGCAGACACCACAACAACTGTTCTGCAATTTTTGTAGGTCAGTAGGACATGATGAGCATAATTACAGGAGTTATGAGTTGATGATGGATAGAATACCTGCCTACAGGGTTCGGGCTTAAACGCAACCCCCTGATCAAAGCGCAGGGATGCTATGGACAAGATTTCAGGGGCGCGGATGAGGCTGAGGAGGAGGAGGACCTGGTAGAGGTTGGGGACAGTTGATTTACTACAATTGCGGAGGACCAAGACATTATGCCTGCCATTGTACTAACCCAACATATCCATCATGCAAGTATTGCACTTTGTTTGATCATAAAACAGAAGACTGTCCTACGTTGATAGCAAGGATACATGACAAAGGGGCGCTACCATTGCAGCCTAATCAGAACCTATAGATGATAAGGTTTGAGTCACGTGAAGAAGATCCGAACGTTAATATAGTGCTCCGAAGTGGAATCATTATAGGGGATGACAAGGGAAAATAGCCAGAAGACAGTACATGGGTTTGCATTGCTCCAACAAAGGAAACTGAGTTTGATTTGGAGCACGCACGTGAAACCTTCATGGAAGCAAAGAAGTGCTTCGCTGAGGCCTCCACCTCAGGAAGCAAGGATAAGCCTGATCAGGAGTTGGACCCTTCTATGCTTACAACTTTCTTGGAAACCTGTATGAAGTTACTGTGTGATAGCAAGGCTGTGAAGGGGCTACGAGAGCTCATAAACAGATGCGCTGGAAATACTTTAACTGAGCCATGCATAGTGCGAAAGATAGGTATGAATAAAACAAGGACAAGACAGGAGATGAGACTGACCGCACAAATAGGAGAGTATGAGATGGATCAGGTTATTTTGGACCTGGGATCATATGTGAACGTCCTACCTAGATAGACTTGGGAACGAATGGGGAGACCCACGCTACAATGGTCTTTGATTTAGATCAGGATGGAGAATCAACAAAAGATCATCCCCATGGGGCAACTGTAGGGGGTGACTGTGGATATTGAAGGTGCAAGCACGCTGGCTGATTTTGAAATAATAGAAATTGTGGATAACAACAACCCCTACCCTGCACTTCTTGGAATCGATTGGGTTACTAATATGAATGGGGTAATAAATATAAAAAGTAGAAGATGATATTTGAGTAATAGTACCCCTATATCCTGCTAAGGGATTGTGCTATATTGAACCAGTTCGTGATTATGAAAGCGATGATGATTTGGACTGTATCTATAAGATAACAATTCGATACCAAGATTGGGTGAATCCAACAACGAATGGATGAATTACATGGGATCATGAGAGTTCATGCACATCGGACTCTGCTAAATAACTAGAGTGCTATCAGAATTAGTTACACGAAGTAGCTACACTAAGTTGTACCATGATGACCCGGTCGCTGCGTTACATGTCGTTAGAGGTAAGAAATCTGCCTACTTATGTTGGCCTCAATGGTGTAGAAATTTTTCTGGATGCATTTGAAAGGGAGTTACTAGAAAAGTAGTGCTTCCAGGCATTGGACTGGGTACTACACGCTACACCCACAAGGTGGTGGGGTATGCACAAGGAAAGCTTTGATGATTGGCATGAATGTAGGAGAATGATGAGAAATCGCTTTGGGAAGCTGAAGATGAGAATGATAGACAAGTATGATGGGCAAGATGACCCACATGCACACTTGGCCAAATGGGCTCAGGCTTATGGAGAGAAGCCCCAACCTGAATGGGTGTACTTGTTCTGTCACACACTGGATATTGTCCCGATCAACTGGTATGTAGAAACCGAACTCCGTCATGGGACAGGTGAATTAGATATCCTACATGAGGGATTCATGATGAAATTCAATTTTGAGGATGGGTTTGACAATATTGATGAAGCGCTACAAGAGGTGAAAGCCGCAATCCTTAGGATACCGCAGGATCCTTTAGACCTGATTCAGCCTAAATGGGCTACTCAGTTGAGTCACACACTAGAATGTTATAATGTGACTGCTAAAGAAGAGGATGAGGGTCTGCGGAAGATTAACATTCCGAAAACAGAAGGTCACTGCGAGGTTAAAGGACTGCAGGTTGAGAACCCTGATATAACCGCGCCATTAATAACAAAACAAGTAAACATTGGTACTGAGGTGGAGCCCAAATTCATGAAGATTGGATATTACTGGGATGACGCGACGGTGGATAAGGTTACTGAATTGCTTCGCAAATACTAGGATTTATTCCCTACCAAGTTTATGGACCTGAAAGGGATAATCGGGGACCTAGGTATGATGAAGATCACGTTGAAGCCTGACGCGAAGCTGGTTAAGCAAAGACCTTACCGTCTCAATCCAAAATATAAGGAAAAGGTTCACTTAGAGCTAGACAAGATGCTTGCAGCAGACATTATTGAGCATGTGGAAGAATTTGACTAGGTAACCCCAATGGTTGTATAGGAGAAGAAGCAGAAGGATGAAATAAGGATATGCATGGATCTCAAAAAGATAAATGACACTTGTGTACATGATCCTTTCCCGAATCCATTCATTGATGAAGTTTTGGACAATGTAGGTGGCCAGGAAGCATATTCCTTCACTGATGGGTTCTCTAGGTACCACTGAATCAAAATCATGCCAGAGGATAGGAGCAAGACAACCGTCGCGACTGATTGGATTGTTTTCTATACACTGTAATGCCGTTTGGATTAAAGAATGCATTTGCAATCTTCTCACACGTAGTTGTGGTTGTGTTCAAGGAATTTATTCATAAGTTCCTAGAGGTATATTTTGATGATTGGACCGTGTTTGGGCTAGTTAAACGCCATGTAGAAAGCTTGTGCCTGATTCTGGATACCTATCGAAGATACCATATAACACTCAATCTCAAGAAGTGTCTATTTTGCGTTTCTTTTGGGAACCTGTTGGGGCATGTGGTTTGCAGACTGGGATTGATGGTAGATCCCACACAAATAGAGATGATAGTGAATTTGGAAGTGCCAAGGAGTGTGAAGTAGTTGTGCGCTACCCTAGGACATACGAGATACTACAGGAAGTTTATGCCCAGATCACCACGCCTATGGAGAAATTGTTGAAGAAGGATGTCACATTCTGCTGGAATGATGACTATAAGAAGAGCTCGAATATATTAAAAGAAAAGATGGTCACCATGCCGATTCTAGTCTTCCCGGATTGGAAGAAAGAGTTTCATGTACATGTCAATGCGTCATGTATAGCGCTGGGAGCAGTACTAATAGAGGTTGGCAGAGAAGGCTTGGACCATCCCATCACATTCGCAAGCCGAAGATTATCCAAAGTGAAGAAGAACTATTCCACCACTGAACATGAAGGGTTAGCTATGGTGTATGTGCTCCAGAAGTTTAGGCACTACTTGTTGGGAGGACATTTTAAGATGTATACAGATCACTCTGCGTTGAAGTATCTGGTCAATAAGCCTCTGTTCGGGGGGAGAATCTGAAGGTGGCTCTTATTATTCCAGGAGTATGATTTTGAAGTTATTGTGAACCCCGTATGACTAAACGTGGGACAAGACCATCTGTCGTGCATCGAAATAGGGGAAGAGCCCACTAATTTGGAGGAGGGATTGCCTGATGCGCATCTATTTGCAGTGCGCATCCCGGATGGTCATTTTGAGGGTACAATACATTTCCTAATGATAGGTACTGCACCAGAAGGATATATTGTCCAGTAGAAAAAGGAATTAGTAGTGCGTGTAACAGATTTCTCTGTCATTGTTGGGCATCTGTAAAAAATGGGGTCTGATGAGATATGTGATGGTATGTACTTGAGTTTGAAACAAGCAGCGTCCTTGCAGACACTCATGGGGGCACTGTGGGAGGACATTATGCACGAAGAAAAACCGTGCAGAAGATTCTACGTGCAAGGTTGTGGTGGCCAATCCTCCATTAAGACTCAAAATCATATTGCGAGGCATGTGATGTATGTCAAAAGATTGGCAGGCCATCGTGGAGGGATGAGATGCCTTTGAATCCACAGATGAAGTTGCAACTCTTTGAGAAGTGGGTGATATATTTTGTGGGACCCATTCAACCCCAAGGAAAGATAGGAGCAAGGTACATTATCACCGCAATGGAGTATTTGACTCGTTGGGCGGAGGTACAACCTGTGAGGGATTGAACCGACGCGACCGCTACAAAATTCCTCTTTGAGCATGTATTGACGCGATTTGGATGTCCAAAGATCTTGATGAGTGATCACGGTACACACTTCCTAAATGAGATTATCAGTGCGTTAACAGAGGAATTTCAGGTATATCACTAGAATAGCGTGCCTTATCACACGTAGGATGATAGGACGGTGGAAGCATTTAATAAAGTGCTCGAGAACGCACTAACCAAGGTTTTTAATGCTCAATGAAGTGATTGGTACCTACGCATACCTGCAGTACTTTGGGCTTATCAAATGACATGCAAGAAGTTGACTGGACAAACCCCTTTTAGGCTTGTCTATAGTGTTGAAGCAGTAATGCCTATGGAACACATCATGCCTAGTCTGCGCATAGAAGCACTCATAGGTATGACAGATCATGGAGCCCTGGAATAAAGGCTTGAACAACTATATGAACTTGAGGAAGAAATATTTCTAGCTGGATTTCACCAATAGGTCCAAAAGCAATGCGAAAAGGCATTGCATGATCGACATATTAAGTTGCGCTCATTTAAGATAAATGACCTAGTTTTGTTATATGACAGTAAGTTTGATAAATTTCCAAGGAAGTTCAAAATGTATTGGTTATGGCCCTATGTCATTAAGGAAATTACCAATGGAGGAGTGGTACAGCTAGTCAAATTGAATGGAGAACCCTTCCCAGGAAAGGTGAATGGCAGTCGCTTGAAGCCATACATCAATGGTCTGGCCATGTGACAAAATGAAGGTAGCATAGTATTAGCACTCCATGCAGCTGAAAGGAGGGTTGGGGAGCTACGAAATTGGAGGATGGTGCAAAGCAAGGAAGTGTCACTGGGTCTACGGCAGCGCGGAGGGAGCTACGCTACCTAGGGATAAATTGCACAAGTCGACCGAAAAGTGACCATTACAGTTACTATTCATGATTTGATGGAAAAAGTGAGCCCAAATAGAGTGAGTGGCTGACATTTAAGATGAAATTTATGGCTCAGATCCTTGAAAATCTACAACCAATCAGGCATTAATGAACTGATTTTGGGGGGAATGGTCGAATTTGAATTCAAAATGCCCTATAAATTACAAGTGGCTGTCCAATAAGAAACACTTGGCATTTTTGAGTATCGAGTTGTTGAGCTCTCAGACACTTATGGACCGAAAGTTCTTCGAGGTTTTCAAAAATACTCCCACATTTGCGAACTTGCTAGAGACGTCGCAAGCACTGTTAGAAAGTGTTACATTAGCACCTGCAAAGATTCTAAATACCAAAGAAGTAGTGGAGGAGCCGGCATAGGAGATGGAAAGAGAGGCAGAAGTAGCTACTTCAGAAGTGGCTGAAGTATTGACTGAGGTCCCTAAATCACCGAGAATGCCGAGACCAAATCCAACCCCCACTAAGGAGACTGTGAAGGACAAGAAGGGAAAGCAGCCTACCATATCAGTGTGCTCATCACCAAGGAGAAACCCACCAAAGCCCAATGCAGAGGAGAAAGGCAAGGCTATAAACCTAGAACCAGATGAGGAAGATATCAAAAACATCCCCATGGACAATGAGGATGTGGGAACGAAAGTGGAGGAGGTTGAAGCCTAGGGCGCGGACCCTATTACATGGTTTCTAGAGTATGTCCCTTCATGCAAGCCTAAATCCAAGGTCCCAAATGACATTGATGAGAGTAAGACTCCCCTGCAAAGCCCTCTGCTGCCAGATGAAATTTTTTTCGATAGTTTGCACTTGGCATAAGTGTCGCTACTTAAGCTTGAAGACTGGGACTTGGCAGACCATGAGAAT
This sequence comes from Pinus taeda, assembly GCA_000404065.3. NCBI lineage: Eukaryota > Viridiplantae > Streptophyta > Pinopsida > Pinales > Pinaceae > Pinus > Pinus taeda. The sequence continues at coordinate 118,590 of APFE030774509.1, forward strand.
TTCCCACACTTGGCGACTGAGCAACTAATGCACCGCATCATTTATATGAATACACGAATGACCGGCTTGGAGCCGCGGAGGTGGCTCAAGGGAGTAGAAAAGGTAGGGTTGCTCAACCTGCTCTGGGTACCACACTATAACCACACCCTGGTGACAGTTTTGGTCATCAAGAAGCTATTGTTCTTGGAAGACGTTCCACTATGCATGGCTCTTGTTGTCAATTGTGCTAGTAGCATGGGAGCTACCAGAGGATAGCCAGTTCCCTTTAGTCACGCCAGACCTCCCTGAAGCAACAAAGTATGCTTCACTTTGGGCGACCAAGGACGCACAGCAAGTCCAGGATAGCAAGATATTTTGGATCTTTATGGAGATGAACATTAGGATGGCCATCAATCGCAAGTCGCGATTGTTGCCCAAAGTGTACGCCAACCTACAAGGCGACACTGAGTTCAAAGCCGATTTCCATCGAGTATCAATCAAGGCGCAGAAGGACCCTTCCTAGAAGTGGTATGACTTGTCATATCTAGCCACAGATGATGCCATTGATGCGGTGCTTGATCAATGGTCGGCAGAGTGGTGCACTACCACAGACTTGGTAGTGGGCAGGAGAAAGTCCACCATGCAGAAGAAGAATTAGGAGGCCAAGCTGAAGATGGCACAGTTGGTTGAGAAAAGGAAAAATGAGGCCATTGATAAGGCCTAGGCAGAGCAGGCAGGAAAACAGACAGGTGGAATAGAGGGTGGCTCTGATAAAGGTGTGAGGTCACCTTCACCTGATATAGAAGAGGAAGAAATAGAATAGCATGGCGGGGACCCTCAGAAGACATCTGCCTGCATTAAACACCCAAGAGAGTTGGAAAAGGGAAGGTCCAGGAATAAATCAAAGGAAACCAAGACCTCACTAGACCCTATCACACTGACAGAGGGCGACTTACATGATATCGGTGACAAATTTAGGAATGTCACCATGGAGGCCCTACAATAATTTTACAACAATAGCAGAACATCCTAGGGGCCATCTAGACCAGGTTGTATGAGTTGTAGACCTGCATGTCGCAAGCTGGCACGGTGTCTACTAGCTTGCCTATTGGCACCTCAAAGGCTGTTGATATGCTGCACATGAAGACTTCCACTGTGATAGTGCTACCGAACGGAGCACTGACCACATAAAATGAGACTGACAGGCTCACTGTCAGTGCCGTAAAGGGAGTTGGATTGAAACTGGTAGCACTTCCACGTAAAGCACTCCACCTTTGTAGGATGGAGTAATTATAGAGCTAAGGCCCTGTGAGCACCGCGCCCTCCAATTAATCAGTGAACAAAGGATCAAAAACGAATAGATGGCCCTACAGAGAAATGTTTCCATCACTGCTGAGACTGAGGCGACCAATAAAAGCAAGAGGATTATGTAGGTCATTAAGGACGCGTGTTGAATGGTCCCAGAGATGGCCATTCTGGAGGAGGAGCTAGTCGAGGTACGCATCTGCAAGTTAGCGATAGGGATGCGCGACACTTAGAATGAGATGGTGCGGGTTCAATTGGAGCTGAACCTAAAAATTATAGAGCTAGTTGAGGGACTAGCCTTCAACACTTCCAAAAATAAAGGAACAGTGGGTGGACACTATCACAGAGGCAGTAGCAACGGTGGATAGTGCAATAGAAGACTGCACGTAGTTGTTTGAGCAGTCCTTTGAGGTCCTAGCAAGCTTGCAGGAGGACCCCAATATACAAAGTCTAGAAATGAAAGCATGCGAACTACAACAGCGCTATGATGAGGTTAAGGGCACAACGTGAATCATCGCACTGACACGGAGACTAGCTAAGCTACAGGAGGCCAAGCAGCTGAAGGAACAGGTGGATGCATCGCTGCACAAGGAAGTTGTGTTGAAGGCAAGGCTGAAGCCCTGGATGGAGGAAGCTTACACAGTCATAGGAAATATTGAAGGCAAGCTCGTGACTCTACAAGCGACACAACAAAAGCTTCAGGCTGACAGCATAAGAGGAGTGATCGAGAAGATAGTGCAAGATGTGAAGCAGGCAGAAACTCATTGCATGGCCTAGGTAGCAGTCATACGAGTCAAGCTGGACGGGCTTCGTGCAAAGATCTTCATGCCTGCCGAGTGACTCGAGGATGAGTCACGATGTTTGTGTTGGGGGCCTGTTGGGAGCGGGATCCCCCAAGGACAATTTTGGGGCTAAAAGCCCATGTTTGAATCAAATTTTGTAATAAAAGTGTAAAGACTCCACATTTTGTGGTCACGGAGCATGTAGGTGTTATAAGTCATAAAGGGTTTTCCACCCTTATTTTTGTAAAGAAAAGCTGGCTGTAAGAGATCTACCCATGGTCTGTAAACCATGGGATTATATAAAATTAGCTAAGCTCTAAGTAGTTTTAGAGACACACAATGTAAGAGATTCGTAGCTCTGAAGTAAGAAGTCTAAGTCTTGGCTTGTAGCATAGGTAGAGGCTCTACAACTGAGTACGTAGAGGCCTAGGGTAGAAGTCCGTAGCTAAGTGCACAGACCCCTGTAGTTGTGTGCGCAGCGTAGACAAAGTTTGTAAACACTTGGAAGATATTAATAAAGATAAATATTTGGCAATTCTTGTGTCTTTGTTCTGTTGATGCATCTTGATATGTTATATATGAATTTCCTTTATTATGCTTATGTGATGCGCGAATGAATGAAATTACATTGAATAATTGAATGCATTTACGAATATTTGTTTACGCGGTGTTAACCATAATTGTTTGATAAGATAAGAAAGTCACTTAGATAACTTGGGGAATCTGCATGGCACACTGCCATAGCAGCACGAAAGTACCTAAGCAGCAGGCTAGGGCTGCGCGAAGGTCAATCATACCCTTTCACAGAGGTATTGAAGGACGAACTAAAGGGCTCATCTTGCAAGCCCTAGAGTGAAGAGACTTGTGCGAAGGTAGGGATAGAGGGAATCAAACAACATCACAATCATCTCAGGGTGCAGAAACTTGGTTCCAGCATCCACCCATACTTCTTCAGGTGAGACTTCAGTCAGTGCTCCGTGGACTGATGCTGAAAGGACCAGTACTGTAGGGATTTGTTTGGCTAGTTAATGTTGAACCTTAGTCAGGCCCCCTCAAGCCAATAGACAAGATGAACTCGCTGGCAGTAATGTGGAAAATATAAATTAAAGAAGATTCTTAGCGCATTATAAATTCAAAAGTATGGTGAAGCAAAAAACTATACAAGAATAATTGTTTGAAGGAAAAAGAAAAAGAATGCCAATAGATATACATCTTGTGATGATACTTGTTGTAGCAGCTACAACAACCCTCCAAAATTTTGGCTCGCATGCAACTTTCAAATCCTACCTTGGATCCTGCAATTGATAATCCTTGGTAACTTGTTGGTAAGCTGATGATCTCATGCTTCCCCTCCTTGTTCTTAAGTGTTGTTCATGTTCTCACCTTTATGCAACATGTGTCACCTTTTGGCATAGGGGTGGTTATTTAGCATACAAAGGGAACGTTGTTTTGCTTCAATGGAATTGTGTGCATATGAGTTGTTGTCATCACAAAGACATGTTTCACACTCACTTCATGCACTCTTGTCATGAAGGTTGTTGCATCAAGAAAAGTATGTCTTATGCATTTTGGATGGTCTACGTTGTGTCACTAAGTGTCCATGTGTGATCACAATCGAGTCTTATCAATCTTTACATATGTTTCACTAATCTCACACTTAGCCATTTCCCGAAAAACTAGCCTCATCCAACTTCCCAGAATTGTGCACTTTTCTTCTGCAACCATCAAACTTCCTCTGTTGCCTGCTGAAACCATGTAGCTCGCAGGGACCCCAACCAACACTGCTCTACAGAAATGCATAGAACAGTTAGGCAACCAACACTACTCTCCAAAAATGTACAGAGAAGTTAGCTGCTCGGGTTGCATTGCACTTAGAAATTGTGCAAAGGTGTCCTCCAAGGACCCCCATCCCGTAGTAATGTTGTGTACCTCAAAAATGCACAGTGTTGTCCAAGTTGCCTTGTCTATATTGCATTCAGAAACTGCACAAATGGACCTCCCATGGCCTTATCCCGACAACAGTTACTTCCCGCTAAAACCGTGTTGATCCATCACTCAGTGACTAAAGGAAACTGTGACATGCTAAAATCACTCCCATGGAGTTGTGGAGAAGGACCAAGAGACCAAGTAATGGAAAAATTATAGGACCGCATGCAAAATCCATCGGATGCATGATCATCTTGAGGATAACTATGGTAATTAAAGAACACCTTTCAAAGTACACCTCTTAGTTAAGTTTGTAGGACTGCTTGTCATTGTCATATCATCCTATCCTTAGTAACATGCATGTGTGCAAACACAAAGGGTCATTTCATGTGTTTCCTCTACATGTATTGCTTCCTTTTCACTTGTTTGATGAACTGTCATCTTCGGCATGTTAATTGTTATGTCATGCTTGTGACCTTGATCTAGTGATGTTGAAGGTTTTTGTTTGAGTTGTGTTCATTGTGTAAACATCTACCACACTCACACGTGATGTTGTAAGCATGGTCACTTAAGTGTCGACGTGGTCATCTGAAAGTATATCTAAAGTGCCACACTTTTCGCTTTCACCATTAGACAATCTCGTAGTCAATCGCATTGAGACATGTTGTCTTGTTGGTTTAAGGTGTCTTGTCAGTGGGTCATGTTGAGTGTGTGTTTGCAAGGTCATGTATTCATGAGTTCACTAGCTCACACACTTAGCCATTTTTAATGAAATTTTGTTGACCATACCACCCTCCATCAGTTGGACGTCCACTGAGATGCATTGTGTAGTCTCAGCCCTTAGTGACCAAGTACTGTTGCCCAGAAATGCAAAAATCTTGAGGCTTCCTCCCATGCAATATGCACTATGAAATCATAGAATCAACCTAGCTCACTGTCACCCAAAACAAGGCTGAAGATGTCCAAGAATCTATCTTAATATGTGATGCCCTCAAGCCTCATCATGCCTCCCACTAATCAACCAGAGAGTTTGACTGGGCAATGACCCCGGGCTTCACTCCTACAAAAAATTGTACAAAAGGTGTCGGCACGCTTGCCTTTGCTAAATGAAGAAATTATGCAGACATGAGGGACAGGCACCCACTAGCTGTCGCTACACTATCTCTGAAAATTGTGCAGTTCTATCTGTCAGTCCCTCCCTCAGCCAACCTGCTGCTCCTCCTTAAAATTTCGTAGTTTTCTTGGACTGTCCACTAGTTGCCTAACACCTTGATCAACCCAAAAACTATGCATACATGTCCTGCATGACTGCCACCTAGTTTTGCACAATTTTGGTTAGAAATCTCCCGTAGCTTGCTCCCAATCTCCTCTGAAAATATGTGCATTTTTCAATGCAAGTGTCCCTTGCTTCCTGCATTGTCTTCACTGGAAAAATTGCGCAGTTCTACCTCCCATCTGATCCAGATCCCACAAAATGTCACTGCTTTCCCAGACTGCTCAACCCAACCTCAAAGTGACCTCTCCACAATTTTTCTTGACAATGCCCCGAAGCCCCACATCCCACCCCAAAGTGTTCTTTGAGTAGCTTTAGAGCCTTATGTTCTCTCCTGGTCACCTGCACCAGAAAACAAAAGATGCATCATGGTAGACTAAGGGATTTCTGGATTTGATGTCACCTCGTCATGAGTGACTACAGATACAGGTACATGGATGAAACATGGCACAATGATGAACGATATGAATGAGGAGCGCATGCTAGAAGACTTTCTCATGGTTGGATGAACACATGAAGCATACCAAGTAGTAAGAGAAAGAGACACATGCACATGCATGAACCATCAAGCGAACACTAGGACCATTGGAGACTCTGCACACTTTTCCATGTAGAGGTGAGGCTATGGTACACCATGGGCACACTCATCACTCAGTAGCACAACAACTCAACATGAACAACATAGCTAGCATGTGTATACCAGTAGTGTCATGTCGAGCTGTGTGATGAGTCGCCTCAGCCACATCACTACTTTGGTCATAATTGTGTAATCAATGTAATGTAATGTGGAAATCCAAGAGACCCATGGATGAATTCAAAGAGTCATGTAAGTCGAAAAATCATGAGGGAAGTCGAACAGTCACAACAGTCAGTTTCACCCTCGGCTATATATACCCCTCATTTGTACATGAAAATGACTTTTCACCTTGGCTCCTCCCACATAGCCTTGAGAGTTTGTAATATTTTATTTGAGGAGTGAGCAATGGCTCTAATGGCCTGCTATCGGGGTTAGTGATGTATGGTGTACGGATGTGTCTTGGAAATGTTTCTTAATTCAGAAGCCTGTTAGCAGGCCAACACATTTCACATGTATTATATTCGTTTGTAAGACTATTCTTTGGACGCTTGTAATGCATGTGGTTTTAACTTGTACTAAGATGGTTAAACTATTTCGATTGTTTTAGTGCATATGATGTTGGTAATGTGATGTATCAGTTGTTAATGTTGTCTTGCACGTGTGGGCTATTCCGTCGGACACTCAACATATTCATTCTTGTAAACTTGTTATAACGACCAGCACACTCGTGTGGACTATTCCACTGGGTGTTGTATGTGCTATCTGTTCACTTTATGTTTGTGACAGATGCATCTGTGTGGACTACTCCACTAGAAGCTACACATGTCCTTATGTGGTGTGTGTCTCTAACTGAGTTGGGACTATTCCCTTTCGACTTGAGACTCACTCTCACCCTCTCCCTTTGTAGTGAAAGAACTTAGACACAAGTTACACTAAGTACTCACAAGGCACATGAGGTCTAGTTGGGACTTCATACTGGGGAGATCCCCTCAATGTTGGTGGGTCCAACACCATCAACATTTCTGGTGCTAGAAGGAGGGATAGATGACAAGATAAGGCCTCACAATTTGTTTTGAATCTTCGCATACTTATCATGAATAAACACATAATTTCTCTTCTGGAGTGTATGTCTTATGGAAACGACTTTGAACTCTAGGAAGATCTCTTGAATGACTTGTCATGTAATACATACGATGGTGAAGGCCAAGCATTTGTGCTTAGACATGTAGTTGGCGTCGTAGGCTCCTGTGAAAGGCATGAAATTCATGAATATTACATGACCTACACACTATTCGCATACATGCTTCGAGGGCACCCACTACTATGGTGTGCCACGTTCCCCGAAAAATATATTCACTCTTTCCATCATTTTTTCGAAGAGGTAACCCTTTCTTTCAATCATTTTGAATCTAAAGAACTCAATAAAGAAATTTTGGAATTATGGAAATCACCTAATGAATCCGTTGAACAATTTCACGCACACTTTTGTAATCTTGCATACCAATTTCTTGAAGATGAAATTGATTGGGAATTCGTCAATGGAAGATTTAACTATATTATTGACATATCTTAAAATCTACAATTCATAGAATCATTCAAACCCCTCCGAGCATACCTCGGTGTTAGAGCTGCTAAATCTAAGACAAACAAGGTTGTTGTCACATGTCACTTTCCATCCTCTTCTCATCATACAGCTCTAGCTCTGCAATGCAAGATGGGAGGAGGTGGATGCACATCTATTGAACTGTCACATCCTCCTACCCACATGCTCTTGATATCTGCATAGATTTGGATTGCAAGCCTGCTGGTTGTCATGTGGACTTGTTACCTCAACCTCCATCCCCATGTTCTACTGATCCTCCAGATTGTACTGTGTTGTGTTCTCCTATTCCAGACTCCACATCTTGTGTTCATGAGGATCAACTTGTCAACGGAGTTGGTGTTGTGCAACCATCCCGCGCTATCATTCATGATAAGTGTGTAAAAGAATCTAAAGAAGAACCCACCGTGAAGGGTGACTCCCTTCCATCTGTGCCTCATTCGCTCTATCTTGACATCTCTTGTGATTCTACCACTTTTGATTTTCCCTATGAAAACTCATCTCTAGATGTTTCTACTTCCGATCATTCACAAGATACACTGGATGTCAACCTGTCATTATATCGCAGAGAGGACACATCTTCCTCTAAAAATCCATCCCATCTATCATATGTCATTTCTGAAAACATAAATGGTGAGAATCCTTGTTTCTCATCTACCCCTCTGCATGCTTCATCAGATCATGAGGATGCCGATGAATATCCTAATTTTTCTAATCATGGTTGTCATGATCTATGTACTTCTTCATTTGATCATGATGTTGATTCACTCATTATTAATCTTTCTAAGCCACTGGTCTTCGATGATCTATCTATTGATGAAGTGAAAACCCCGTAGGCTATTGAAGCACTTCAACCTAAGCTGATGGTTATGTCAGGCCCTCACTATCCTTAGGTTAGTTCCACTTTTGATCAGAAAAGTTGTGAAACACCCAAGGCTCCTCATCACTCTTGACTTCACATTGAAGGTCAATCTAATACACAAATTTCACTTCCTCCACATGAATCACATGATCCCATCACCCATGCATTGGAGGAATCATACACAACAAGCGCACTTGCAAGGCATAAGTTGTCTCTCTTTCTCATGTTTTCTTGTCTATCACAGTCAAGAGAGTGTGCATTCCTATCATCTGCATGCAATGTGTCATAGCACCATGTTAAGTCCGCAGAATATCTATCTCATGAACTCACTCTTTTCTTTTCTGTGGATGTTTTAGAACTCAGATCTTGTTGGTCTTCGTTGATCAATATTCCTTATTCACTGGTTTACATGCATATTTTTCATGCCTTTTCCAACATGGTTTAGCCAATGCATCGGTCGCTACATTGGAAATATCACTTCATGTGAGTAGGCCCATGCACTGTTTAGCGTAGGAGTAGGAGTAGTCTTTGCTTCTTTCTTTGCTTTGCTTTCTGGTTTGCATGTCAGTTTGCTTGCTTACTTGCTTTGGTTTGCTTGCTTTCTTGCTTTCTTTGCTTACCTATTTTTATTTTTCTTTACTTCTCCATTTTTATTGCTTTCTTTGCTTGCTCATGTTCATAGGTTAGCCTTACGTGAAACCGTGTTTGGCTCTCGAGACAAGCTGGGAAAATCTAAGAGGACTTGTGTAGCTATCAAAATCTAGTTATTTGTTTTCCTCTCTTTATGAAGAGCTTGTTGTCTTCAGTCGATGATGCCTTATGTAAAATATGTTCCGTTCAGAGTGAGTCTTGGGGAAAACACAACACTTGCACTGTTAACTAGTACCAGCTACTCTAATCTATCCTTTTGGGTTAACCCTTATCAACTTAGTCAAGTAGAGTAAGGTGAGGGGGAAAAACTTAAAAAGTATGTCAGAGGTATATTTAACATAATTCTCTAAAGGAAAAACCACTTATTATCTCAATAAGTCGGGATCCCTCTTCCGTCTCTAAAATAAATAAGTGCCTATGCATAGTTATTAAAAAAAATGAAAAAAAAAAGGTGAAAGAAGAGAAAGGCTTCCTACGCAGAGAGGTGATGTAAGTAACTCCACCGGGGTACTTACCAGGCTTGCTGGTAGCAGAGCGATGCTTGTGTTCCTGCATGACTCCAATGGGGTACTGTCCAGGCCTACTGCCAGTGAAGCAAGACCAGAGATGAAACTTAAACTCTGAAAGTTATATTACTTGTGCATCATGTTGAAGCCTTAGATTTCTGCTGCTCCAACATGGGGGATAACCTCCCGGTCCGGACCTTAAGACAACTCCTTTTCCATTTGAAGCGATGGCTCCGACTGGGGATGATGGAACCAATTTCCCAGTGTGGGTTTTAAAATGAGAGTGGGTGGTTTTCAAATGATTGCAATAAGGATAGTGATAACTAAATGGTCTATTCTATCATGCAAATCCCTAGCTAACTTAATCTAATATAAACCTGGGTATTTATGTGCGATATGCAATCTAAAATGATTTTCTTTGACTAAATAGTTAGTCAAAGAAATGTATAAACTATATCTCATATATCTGATGATTATATATGAAAATGAACAATTTCAGCTAGGAATCATACAGTAGTGCAATTAACGCTGAACGGAAAGAACATATCTCATATACAATTCATGAAAATGAAGTGTTATCACTAATTAAACAAAAACATAACTAATCATACAAAATAGAAGTACCATATGTGTGAAGTTCTCCTTATTTGACTAATGACGTATATCAACTCCTTTCTTCAGATCAAATTATCTTCCAAGTATACAATAATGCATCAACAAAGGAAAGTAGTTTGATATTTAAAAGAAACGATCATGTTCCATAATTTCATCAAAGCATTCACAAACTTACAAAAGTGCATTCTTTGCAAATGTTTTTGATAAAATTATGAACCCTTGTCAAAATGCATGAGAAGGGTATAAATATTATTCTAACTAATGTTCAAAAATAGATTATACAAAAATTTGAGGAGTTTTCAAACAAACTTCCTCCAAACTAGTTAACTAACTCTAAAAATAAAAGTGGCTTGATGAGTAGAGGCTATGATGATGACTTGTTGTCTGCCAGCTTCTCTTTTCAATCACATATGTCAGCCATTAGTTTGACTTGAGGAGCTGCCCAAAACTGTGTTCTAACTTGTCCTGCGAAAATAGCATCTGCGAGAGGTGGCAGCATCCACTGATTTGAAAGGAGTGAATAGTTAAGGGTCATGTTTTGGCTGTGTGGCTTCACAAGGTATTGCCAATATGCCTCCCAGCCAGTCTTTTCTAACTTTGTGATTGCTTCCCTTTGAATATCCACTCTTTCCTTCCAACTTTTATGCAAGTCATTTAAATCAGGTAGTATTTTTGGGTTGCCTTCTTTCACCACGTTGGTGATATAAAAAGTGTTGTTTACCACTTGTACTATGTTCTTTGATACCTCGTCTGCTCTTGCCACTGTTAATTCAACTTGTTTGATCCTTGCATCCCAATCCGTGAATAGAATGTCCTTATGTGTCTCCTTGATCTAAGGCAGATTAACCCTCCTTCTCTCTTTTGTTTCTTTCCACTCAACGAATTCTGAGATCTTGTGTTTAGATAAGTAAATTTAGTTCTTGCCTTATCCGTTAGCTAGTCACTGGTGATTAGATAAGGAGTGATATGTGACATCTTTTGGAAAAATTGTTCTTGTTGTTTTAATAGGAGGGAATTTAGCTCTAGTGCTTCTTTGATGAATTCCTTGACAGTAGGGACATCTTCATATTTTTCCATGGCCTCTTGCAATTCTTGAACTTGCACGTTCTTTGCATAAATGCCTACTTCTTGTCTTGTCTTTAACACTTCCATATTCTGTTGCAATTGAGCGATTTGTTCAGCAGCTTGTTGATTCCCTTTTTTTTTTAACTTGTAGTTGTTTCTTGAGCTGCACTACCTTCTCATCCTTTTCCCTTAACAAAATAGATATCTTAGTAACTTTATCCATGGTGGCAGTTGCATATGCCCCCATAAACTGTGACAGTCTAGTCAAGTTTTCAGCTAGATTGGAAGGAATTTCCTTCCAGACTATGTCCATCGGCACATTCCCAGGTGGGATCTCGGGTGTCTCTATCCTCCTTATTTTCCTATGTCTCCTCACCACATCCTTATGAATTGGGCTATAGAACATATCTAAAGGAGGAATTTTAGTCACCTTCAGGACAATTTCTGATGTGGGCAAAGAAGGAATGATTTTTTTCTGCTACGAACTTGTCCCTTGCTCATCCATCAACTCAGACTCTGTAATCTTCTAGGTATGCAGAGGAGTGTGATATTCCATGGTTTCCTAAACATCTATTGTCTTAGGAGTGTCTTGTAATTTTTTATTGAATTGATCCCACTCTTGCTTCAAGCTGTTGCTTTTGATCTTAGAACCAATATCTTTAGTTATGTTGCTCATACCATGCTTTTCGGCTGACCTCCTGCTAGATTATGTTGTATTCTCAGTGTCTTGGGCCCTCCCTGTATCCAGTGCTTCCCCTGTATCCACTTGAGACTCTATGCGAGAATTAGGTCCCTCATCGTTGACAGTCACACTAGGTGTAGGCCTTTCCTTGATTTTTAACAGATGCAGAAGAATTATTTTGAGCCTTTTGTTTCTGAACTCCTAAAAGCTTTCAAAATCTTCAAGTCTAAGATTTTCCTTAGTCCACTCGAATGCCTATTCGAAGGATTCAGCTGACTGTAAAAGGTCTTCATAATTATTAGTCTCATGGTTATAAGGCTTGATCTTTACTGTAGTAGTAATGTTATGTGCTATTTTGTCTGGATCAAATTGCCTTTTCAGAAAAGTATGGAGCCTAAGGCTTTCTAGGTTTACCAACTCCTTGGTTGCATGGTTAAAATTTGCTAATGAAAAGGATGATCCAGGTGGATATTGGTGGCCATCTGCCAAGTCCACCTGGACCCCCACCATTGTTTCTCTCAGCATTTTCAGTTTCCTTAATTGTAGCACAACTTACTATTTTTAGCAATTTTTCATGTCCTAAACTTCCAGAGCCATTTTGAGGGTCTAAACAGGCCTCAAAATGGCTTCAGAAGTTCAGGACCCAAAAAACTGCTAAAAATAGTAAGTTGTGCTACAATTAAGGAAACTAAAAATGATAAGAGAAACAATGGTGGGGGTCTAGGTGGACTTGGCAGGTGGCCACCAATATCCACCTAGATCAAAGGAACCACACTGAATGGGAAAATATGGCCATAATGACTTTTTGCTCTCTTTTAGGGTCTTGCTCAATCCTTTTCCCATAGTCTAGTGGGCTATTTCTCTTGCTAATAATTTATCAGAGACATACAAAGGGAGGACATGAGGATTCGCTGTACTACGAAAAACCCTAATGCATGTAAACCATTCTTCAAGAAAATACTTGCCCACTATAAGAAGGTATGTAGTGGCTTCTTTGGAAAACCTGGGGGATTTTTTATTCAAAATTAATTGATGCAATGGCAAAATAATGACATCGCATATTTTATAAAAATGGGGTATATAATGGGATTCCCAAATCTATTTATGGCTGAGATGGATAGGGTAGGGGTCCTGCAAGGTCCATTTCCAACCCATGATTGGAAATTTAGTGCATAAATAGATGACATCCATGATGTAGGCACTGAAATAGAATGGAGGAAGGTTCTCTCTGGAGGAGGATCTCTTTTGACGATACTCGATGATAGAAATGGCTATGTTATCAGATAAGATAGTGGCCAATTCATAATGTGGGAATTGACACAGGCATCAATCAAAGGGATCCATTCTATGGAAAACTTAGCATTGTTAGGTAATTCATATAGCCTACATAATATAGCAGCTTCATAGTTTTAGGGGTTTGCTAAGGAGGCTACAGGATACATACCTATTTTTTCAAATTTGAACTTGTTCTCCAATACCCTCTAGCTCTAGATCATCTTGAAAGGTTATTCATTTTTCTTTGCAAAGTTGGCCAAGTATGACTTGTCATATATGTCCTGAGGGTTAGGTATATGGTACATTTGCTTTAGGTCTTCAACTTTGAATGACTCCATGAGCTCCATCCTTAATTTCTTGAATTTCCTATCTTCAATAATGAGAATTTCCATGACCCACATAATCATATCGGTATAGGGGAGGATATTCACTCTCGCTCCTATTATGTGAAGGAAAGAACAAACAACATCTTTGAATTGGACTCCCGAAGGTTTTATTGAATCAGTCGTTTCCTTTACAACAATAATTTTGGGACGCTCATCCTCAAGCCTGTTGTATATAACCTCCCATGCTGTCTCTCCCCCATCGGCGCTACAGGATGTATCAGAGAATATAGGAGACATTTCTGGTAGCTCGGACTTTGTAATGCTATGCTTTTTATGATTTTTCATCACCTTCCGCAATGACATGTATTTTGAAGCTCGCCTAAAATGGAAGAGAAATATCAGTGCATATGATATAGGGAAATTGAGGCTGAAAGCTCTCTGAAATGACTTTGAATTATGGGAGGATTTCAAATGAGATATTCAATGTTAACTAGCCATAAGTTGAAACATCATTACTTCTCCTCGGGCTGCTAAACATTAATTACCTTGTCAAACCATTCATTATTATATTAAAACACAATAACTTCCCATGTGTGCATCATAGATTTTAAATGTTTTAGTATAGCATTGCCTGCTTATAATGCGAAATGCGATTGCGAAAATTGCAATATTTCATTTTGCAAGTTGTTAACGGACGACACAATGGCATGGCTTATTTATTTGTGACTCTGTGAAGTGCGATCGCATGTTCTCAAGTTGTTTCAATTGATATATTGCAGCTAGGGGTCTCATCGCATATCGCAATTCGAGATTTACTTAAAGATGTTTATAATTATTACATGGGAAAAATGTGAAATGCAATTTGCGACAAAGATCCTAAACTTGGGTTGTTTTCTTTGAGTTTTCAAGGCAATTTCTTAGAGTTAGGATTTATTTTTCAAAGACTAAAAATGGTCCTCATTTATATGTCAAATATCAACCATTATTCGTATAAATGGGGGGGTTTTACATAGTACAACACATCAATATACCCCTCATTCGCAATCAAAACAAGTAAGTTGACTTGGCTTGGAATGTGTGCTGACTGATCAAGAGAATGGTAGGGACTACATCTTTCACACAAGCTAGTGTAGAAGCCATCACGATCAAAGAATCGAACAATACTTTGGAAGGGTTAGACTCGTTGTCCACGAAACAAGGTCTATACAGAGAGCTGGAGTTCTACTAGTGTGTTGCCAATGTTGTAGCGGCTACAACAACCCTCCAAAATTTTGGCTTGCATGCAAATTTCGGACCATACCTTGGATACTACGATCGATCTCCTTGGTCACTTGTTGGTAAGTTGATGATCTCAAGCTTCCCCTCCTTGATCTTAAGAGTTGATCACGTTCTCACCTTTATGCAGAATGTGTCACCTTTGGGCATACGGGTTGTTGTTTGGCATACAAAGGGAATGTTGTTTTGCTTCAAGGCAATTGTGTGTGTATGAGTTTTTTCATCACATAGACATGTTTCACACTCACTTCATGCACTCTTGTCATGAAGGTTCTTGTATCATCAAAATATTTATTATGCATTCTGAATGGCCTACATTGTGTCACTAAGTGTCTGTGTGTGATCATATTCGAGTCTTATCGATGTTTACATATGTTTCACTAAACTCACACTTAGTGATTTCTTGAACAACCTAGCCTCATCCAACTTCCTGGAACTGTGTACTTTTCTTTTACAACCATTAAGATTCCTCCCTTGCTTGTTGAAACCCCACAGCTCACAGAGACCCCAGTCAGCACTGTTCTCCAAAAATGTGCAGAGTAGTCAGGCACCTGGCACTAATCTCTAGAAATGCGTAGAGCAGTCAGATGTGTGGGCTAAACTACACACAGAAATTGCACAGAGGTGTCCTCCCATGACCCCCACCCTACATTATTCCCCTATGCCTAAAAATTGTGTAGTGTTGTCCAAGTTTCCCTATTTGTCTTGCATCCAAAAACTACACAAATGGGCCTCCCATGGCCTCATCACAGAAGTAGTCACTTCTCGTTGAAATCGATATGATCCATCACTAAGTGACTATAAGTAAAGGTGAGATGCTGAAATCACTCCCAAGGATTTGGGGAGAAGGACCAAGAGACCAAGTAATGGAAAATGATCAGGACCGCATGCAAACTTCGTCATATGCATGATCATCTCAAGGGTAAGTATGGTAAGTAAAGAACACCTTTCAAAGTACACCTCTTAGTTGAGTTTGCACGACTGCCTGTCATTTTCATATCATCCTTTCCTCAGTAACATGCATGTGCACAAACACAAAAGGTAATTTCATATGTTTCCTCTACATATCTTGCTTCTTTTTTGCTTGTTTGACTAACTGTTGTCTTCGACATGCTAATTGCTATGTCATGCTTGCGACCTTGTTCTGGTGATGTTGAAGGTTTGTGTTTGAGTTGTGTTCGGTATGTAAACATGTATTTCAATCACACACGATGTTGTAAGCACTATCGTGCAAGTGTCGACACGTTCATTCCAAGGTCTATCTATAGTGTTGCACTTGCCACTTTCACCATTAGACAATCCCGTAGTCAGTCACACTGAGACATGTTCTCCTCTTGGTTTGAGGTGTCTTATCGTCGAGTCATGTTGAGTGTGTGTTTTCAAGGTCATGTATTCACGGGTTCACTCGCACACACACTTAGCCTTTTTTTTTGAAAGTTTGTCGACGGACCACCCTCCATCAGCCAAACCTCCACTGAGCTGAATTGTGTAGTCTCAACCCTCATTGACCAAGTACTGCTGCCAAGAATTGTACAGAGATTGAATATTCCTCCCAAGCAGTCTACACTGCGCAATCTTGGAATCAACCTGGTTGACTGTCACCTAGAACAACATTGAAGTTGTCCAATAATCTATCTCAATCCGCATTGCCCAAAAGCCTATCCATCAAGCCTCTCGCTAGTCAACTGGAGAGTTTGACTGGGCAGTGACCCAGGGCTTCACTCCTCCAAAAAACTGCGTAGAATCTGTCAACATGTCTGCCTCTGCTGATTAAAGAAATTTCACAGACATGAGGGAAAGGCACCCGCTACTTGTCACTGCACTGTCTCTGAAAATTATGCAGTTTTGTCAGTCAGTCCCCCCGTCAGCTGGCCTGCTGCTCTTGAAAATTGCACAGTTTTCTTGGATTGTCCTTCAGCTTCCTAGCACCCCACTCAACCTAGAAAATACGCATACATGTGTTGTATGACTGCCTCCCAGTTCTGCGTAGTTTTGGCCAGCAAGCTCCCGCGGCCTGCTCCGAGCCTCCTCTGAAAATCTGCACGCTTTTCCCTACAAGTTTCCCTTGCTTCCTGCACTACCTTCCCCTGAAAAATTGCGTAGTTCTACCTCTCAGCTGAGCTGGATGCCGCAAAATGTCACTATTGCCCTAGACTGCTCAACCTAGCCTCTTAGTGATCTTTGTGCATGTTTTCTTGACAGTGCCCCAGAGCCCCACATCCCGACCCGAAATGTTCCATTAGAGGAATTTTGAGGTCTAAAATAGGCCTCCTAAGAAAAATGTACAACCAAAATAAACTTTATAAGAACCAATAGAATTCAAGATGATTGTGTCAACCATGGGGGATGATTGACCATTTTTGGTGTAAAAAAGTAAAATATTAAAAAATAATAAAATAATAAAACTACTTTTTAAATTCATATTTTTAACTTATTTCCCTAAGGTTTTACTCAAATTTTGAGAGGGCGTACTCACTGGATTCAAAATTTAATTCCTCATCTAAGGAGTACCCATTTTGCATACTTTCGATGGACCCTACTACACGAAAAATGAGAAATATGTAAAAAAACATGATTGCAATAACGGTTTTTCATGTATTTCTCATTTTTCGTGTATCAAGGTCGATCAAAAGTATGCAACATGTTTACTCCTTGGATGAGTAATCAAATTATGCATCCAAAAAGTGTTTCTACTTGAAATTTGAGTAAACCCATAAGGAGATAAGTTGAAAATATGAGTTGAAAAAATAGTTTTTTCACTTTTCCCTCTAAAATTTGATGATGTAATCTAATATTATTTTATTATTTCCACTATTATTTTATAATTTCCTTAGGAGGCCCATTTTAGACCTCAAAAATCCCCTAATGTTTGTGCATTTTTAGAGACTTTTCCTCTCTCTCGGTCATCTGCACCCGAAAACAAAAGATGATACATCATGGTAGACTAGGGGACTTTTGGATTTGATGTCGTCTTGACATGAGTGGCTAAAGATACAGGTACATGGATGAAACATGGCATGATGACGAACAGGATGAACAAGGAGTGCATGGTAGAAGAATTTCTCGCAGTTGGACGAACACATGAAGCATACCAAGTAGCAAGCGAGGGAGACACATGCACATGCACGAACCATCAAGCGAACACCAGGACCATTGGAGACTTCGTACACTTTACCATGTGAAGGTGAAGCTATGATACACCATGGGCACACTCATCACTCAGAAGCACAGAAGCTCGACACGAACAACATATCCAACATGTGCATACCAACAGTGCCATGTCGAGTTGTGTCATGAGTTACCTCAGCCACATCACTACTTTGGTCATAACTGTGTAATCAATGTAATGTAACATGGAAGTCCAAGAGATCCACGGATGAAGTCAAAGAGTCATGTAATTCAAACAACCATGAGGGAATTCGAACAGTCACAAGGGTCAGTTTCACCCTTGGCTATATATACCCCTCATTTGTACATGCAAATGACTTTTCACCTTGGTTCCTCCCACATAGCCTTGAGAGTCTGTAATATTTTCTTTGAGGAGCAAGCAGTGGCTCCAATGTCCCGCTATGGGGGTTAATGATGTAATGGTGTACGAATGTGTCTTGGAACTTTTGCTTAATTCATAAGCCTATTAACAACCTAGCATGTTTTCGCACATGTATTGTATTCATTTGTAAGACTATTATTTGGACTCTTGTAATGCATGTTTCTTTAACCTGTATTAAGACATTTGAACTATTTCAGTTGTTTTAGTACACATATTGTTGGGAATGTGTTGTATCAGTTGTTAACGATGTCTCGCCCGTGTGGACTATTCCCTTGGACACTCGACATATTTACTCTTGTAAACTTGTTATAATGACTGTCGAACTCGTGTGGACTATTCTGTTGGGTGTTGTACATGCTATCTATTCACTTTGTGTTTGTGACTGCCTCATATGCTTGTACTACTCTGCTGGAGATGCGCATGTCCTGCTATGTTGCGTGTCTCTAACAGAGCTGGGACTATTCCCTTTCGAATTGAGACTCACTCTCACCCTCTCCCTCTACAGTGAAAGAACTTTGAGACAAGCAACACTAAGCACTCACCAGGCATGCAAACCTCGTTGTTCAAAGACTAAGTAAATGACTTTCATGTGTTGACAAGCAAGAGCTAAGGCATATCTTTAAGATAATGGTAACCAAGCCATCACATCGGATGGGACTCCTACACCAAATGGTGTGTGGTCTAGTTGGGACTTCATACTAGGGAGATCCCCACAACCACAAATAAATATTATTTTTGACTTGGAATGAAGAAAGATCTTTTAATACATTATAAGGTGCTTGGAATGATAGAAAGTAATAGTGGAACATAAGCACCTAGCGGATTGCTATATCTAATACCAATTCCAAATTGGAAGTGGGAAGTCATTCCTATGGAATTCATCATTCACTATTACAAAAAATACCTTTAGTAATGATTTAGGCTTGCAATGGTCTTTCCAAAATCGTCTCTAAAAGTGCTTTTAGGGATTTGGGGGTAGTTTTTGAAAATCCCTTTGAAAGTCATGAAAACTGAACTTCTTTTTCTTTTTCTTTTTTTTTGGGGGGGGAGGAGTTAAATGACTTCCCCTAAATATATTTTTCATGGAATATTTTTGAAAAACCCCCCTTAAAGTCATGAGAATTTAACTTTTGGAGGAAATTTTTGAAACACAGCCCCGCTCCTAAAGTCATGAGAATTGAACTTGGAGGCATTCATTTATCAACTGCCTCTAAAATTTCAATTCTTATGACTTCTCAAGGGGTGTTTTCTATAACTACCTCCAAAAGTTCAATTCTCGTGACTTTTAAGGGGGGTTCTTTGAAAATCCCCCTTATAATTCATGTAAACAATGCCTTTAAAACCTATGAGAATTAAACTTTTGGAGGCTGGTTTGGACAACCCCACTCCAAAAGTCATGAGAATTGAACTTTTAGAGGCGGTTGTTAAATGAATCCCTCCAAATGTCCAATTCTCATGATTAATTTTGGTAGAGGGGGATATTTTTATGTATTGAATGTCGAAAGGGGACATAAGAGTAGCATGGATGGATAAAAGTGGGAGGTCCAATCATGGTTTATTGAGATCTATAATCCTAACATTAGAGAATGAGAAGGGGGCTTAGTACCTAATGGCATAGGGGTTAGGGGGCCTAGAGGGTAGGCAATTGGAGCAATTGATAGGGGAACCACCAATGGTTGTGATAAGGGGATTAGGGGCCCCATTATCACAAAACATAAGCCCTTAACCCATAACCACTAAATTCCTTATCCCCTTAACCTCCTAGCCATAATCCCTTAACCCTTACACTTATAACTCATAACCCATTCATCCCTTGATCCCTTAAACCCTAATCTACTAACCACTTAACCCCTAACCACTAACCTAGAATCCACGAACCCACTAAGCCCTAACACCATATCCTCTTAAAATCTAAATGTTAACCCTTAACCCCTATCCCATACACACCTCAGCCCTTAACCCCTAATCCCTTAACTGGTCGACACCTAAATCCCATAACCCTTAATCCCTTCACCCCTAAGCCCTTGCCATAACCCTTAACCCTTGCTTCCCTTAATCACTAAGACATTAACGCAAACCCGCAAACCCTCTAGAAGTCAACCCTCTGGCCCTCAACCCCCTAAGCCATAAACCCCCTCAACCCTAACCATTTACCCTTTACCATTAACCCCAACTCCTAAACCTCTAAGCCCCCTACAAATAAACCCCCTAACACCTAAATACTCCAACCCCTAATCCTTAAGCCCTTAACATTGTCCTCATTTCCATTGTCAATTCATCATGTGCTTATTGTCCTCATGATCATTCCCCTCGTCAAATCTAGGTGCATTACGTAATTCTAACATCGTTGAGACCACTTTTATTATAATCATGATTGTCATCTTCATTATCATCATATTCCAACAAAGTTTTTAAGAACATGTTCGTCATTCCTATAACATCCTTATTGGAACTTTCCTCAAATGTGGGACTTTTGACATATAATCGATCGTTATCATCATCATCATTATCATTAAGCATGTTGTTAACCAATGCAATTCTTGTCACATTGATCATTTTCCAATTGAGATATATGGATCTATATGAAATTCATGGATGTATCATTGGTTTGATGACACCTTATCTTGGCTATTTAGGACACTAGGTTTAGGAAGAGGTTTATTTAGCTACCACATTTATCTTGATGTGTATGATCCGTGTGTATATGATATCTCCACTGTGTATTATTTTTATTGTGATCACTTAATCACTCTGTTCTCACTCTTGACGTTTTGTCTATATGTTCTAAGCTAATTTGTTCCATGGTGTTTCATAAGTTTACTCATAGAAGTGTGTCATCTTGATGGTTTGGGTATATAGTTGGTTATTTAAGTAGGTGCTACACATTGATCTTATTGTACCCCTTATTTCCGTTAGTCAAATTTTATCCCATTTCATTCCATAGGATATTCATTCATTTTCGTCGTGTGACATCTTTATTATTAAGCATTCATAGATTTGTGACAAATTATTTCCCCTTTTGTCATTTGGGATGAAATAAAAGAAAAAAGTGAAAGCCAAAATCATTAAAGCTACACTAGAATTATGTATTTAAGTATAAACTCCAAGATTGAAGTGAATATTCATGTAAATATTATATCTATGATTTGTGCCAAACTGTTTAAAGCCTCATTCCTTAATTCTTAGATATAAGGAAAAGTGAAAAAAGGAAAATAAGGCCAAATTAATGGTAACTCACGTAGTCACTCCCTATTTGGAAAACATGTGAATATATACACTCCTAGTCACACTTCATCACATGTTTGTGATGTTTAGATCATGAAGTCCCCTTTTCCCCTTGCATTTTCACTTCATCCTCTAAGCACCTACTTGATGACATAGGGAATGCTTGTTGCCTAAGGGTTTCATGTCTACTCTTGGTTTATTGTCACACTATACTCAATTTATGTGATGGAGTGAAATACTTAAGTTTATGGAGTAACCAAGAACATTATATTAACATAGTCACCCTACACACATGTATTACATCTCATTTTATCTGCATGTGTGGGGTGGAGGCTCATTGATTAAGAAATTTAACCTTTATTGATGGTTTAATGTTATAATATGGATTTTTCATGGATTATAGAGTCACTCACACATGGTAGTGTACTATCTACACATTTGGAGGCATTTATGAGGGTTTCTATTCTCACATGTGTGACACGTCGGAGGAGGGTTGATTTATTCTTTGTACACATGTCATTTTCTTTCTTTTATGAATGAGATGTACAAACATCAATCTTGGGATAGTATTCAAGTAAGTCTCTTATTGAAAATTGTTTATGTGAATGTTTGTCATAGTTTTGATTGGATAAGTAGCATCTTTCCAATAGATTGCTTGTATGTGCTATTATCCTTGCATGGTGAATATATTTCCTAAGTTTAATTTAAATTATCATAACAATATTTTTCATTCTAGATATTTGAATTGTATCTAGCCTTAAAGGATTTAATGGCATTTGGTGTCCAACCATATCTTTCTCTCTTTTTAATGGGTGTAGAACATTGAAAACTCGTTCTTATTCACCCTACTAGCCCAAGTACACTTCTACAAATGAGTCACAACTTTCAAGCCATAAAAAATTCAATCCAAAACCTTTTGTCTTGTTATTAAGTAGATTTATAAATTAACCTTGTTTTAAAGGCTTGGAGGAAAAGTTTTAGGGGAATGAAAATGATTGAACTTTTCTGCTTTATCTTAGATTTAGAAATTAACCTTGCTCGTTCGAAAGGTTTGGAGGAAAATCTATGAGGGAAATAAAATGATTCAACATTCCTAATCTCTTTCAGAGAAAACATAGGTAGCTCTACTTAGCATGCTTATGTAGAGGGAACTATCTCATGATCATAATTAATGGAGATGAAAACAACCTCAAACATTTCTACTCTTTCCTTAAGCTCATTGTATACCTATATAAACCTTGATGTGAAATATTCACAATTGGATCTCCCATTAGAGAAATACAATGCAATTATCTTTCTCTCAAGCTCATAAACCATTACATTTTCATCTTCATTTATTATTAGAAAATATCGCTCATGAGAGACTCTTTTTAACACAATATTTGTGTGTGAATATCACCATTGATTATGTATGTTTAGTAATTTTCAGAGTAAAATAAACCTATAAAAAAGAAATCAAACTTAAAAAAAAAAAAAATTGAAAAATTATTTTAAGGAAAAAGAAAATATTCGCAATTGGATTTTCCCAACAATTATTTAAGAAAAAGCATGGAAAATTAATTAATTGGTAATTTTTCAACCATTTTCTGACAAAAACAAATTCTAGTGGACCTTGCATTTTTGGTGGGAATTAAATCTTATTTAATTATCTCCCAACATTAAACTCCATTTTATTTTCGTTGCAAGAAGTTTCCTTCCATTGCATTTTAGTTGCAAAAAAACTTCCTTACCAACTATGGAGTGGATATTCAAAATGTGACTCGTTAGATATTCAAAAAGTAGCCCGGCTTCAACAATATTTTAGGTTTGAATCATTTTCTTCATGGCATATATAAAAAATATAAACCATTGTAGCATGGATTTCGTGTGTCATTTTTTTCTCCTTTTGTAGAAAACCACTACCCTTGTGACCACTAAATTCTAGTTATTGAATTCCTGTGCTGGAAATTTGACTACCAAGTGCAATTTAAACCCCCCAAAAAAGATGTCGTAATGATATTTCTTTCACTAAATTTGAGATTGGTTGGGGTGCCCAAATTTCTAGTAAAAAATCATGTCTAGTATATCACATTTTATTAAAAGTTGTGGATAGATCATCATGGAATTGGTAATACCTGTACATTGTATTTCCTCTTCGAAGGGAATCCATCTTCCCTTATATCTTGTACAAGATCATTGGTTGTCATTGGCTAATTGGTATTTGAAAATTTTCATGTTTGACAACATAAGGTATAAGAAGTAAAGTGAGGTCACACCAATTATATTGGATGTTGAATTGTGGTAATGCTTTGATTATTTAAACTAAATATCTATCTAGAATTGTTTAACAATGGTTTATTTACTTGGCAATGGTTCTTTGCAATTAGCTTAGAAGTGTTATATTAACGAGTATACCAAGAAATTGTATTGTTTTCATTTTTCCATAATTTTGTTTGAACAAAAGGAGAATGACTGAATTTGAACCATCACATCAATTTTTGGTATCGAACCAAGATTTACACATGGCAAGCTTGATTTGCACATGCCTGGACCTTACCAAAATCTAGGGCTTTCATGAATTCCTTCTATATGTGCAATGGTCATCATTACTCTTAAAGCAAAGTTTCTTCAAAATTTCGATTGCAAATTTAGAGATGGCCTCCAGGATTTTATTCAAATATTCTCTATGAGTACAACCCTTTGATTGTGAAAATTTCTAACAATAACCTCTCGCTTTGGAATTAGACTTACAAAATGTTACAATCCATATATGTTCCACACAAATTTGTTTGGAATACACATTAAAACAATTAAGGGTTCATCCGACTCTTATTAGCATATGGTCACAACAAAAAGCATTTAGGGGGCTTCTTTGTGGCATTCCAATGCAATTTCCCATTTGATATTATTTTTTTATTTTTCTACTCTTAGAAAAAAATACCTTTAGGGGTGGTTTAGGCTTGTGGAGGTCTTTCCAAAACATCTTTAATATTTCTTTTAGTGATCGAGGGACGGTTTTTTTAAACCCTCCCTAAAAAAGCCACAACAATTGAACTTTTGGAGGTGGTTGTTTAACAACTAGCTCTAAAAAGTTCAATTATCATGACTTTTAGGGGGTGTTTAAAAAAATTTCCCCCAAATTTATTTTTGATGTCATTATAATCATCCATAGAATAAACAAATAACTTGTAGAGCTACATGATAGAGGTTTGGAGCTCTCTTTTCCACAATGGTGCCTTGTGGGAGAATAGGGTATCAAGCCTTCCCAAAAAATAATGAAACAAGGGCTTGATATAGATCTACTAATGGAACCAACCTTAAAAGTTATTGGATATCAACCATAAATCGTCATAAATTTTTTCTAATGGAAACTTCTGAAGGTGTCTGTAAAATGCAGAGTTGTATTCACATAGTCCTTGTTACCGTACAAACAAGGACTATGAACAACCCTTTTACTAACAACTTCACAAGGAACTTTTATGAGTGAAAAGTCATGCAAAGGTTGGATCCCTTTTCCATCCACATAAGAAAATATAAATAAGACATAGGGCACACTAATCTTATTATTAGTGCATGGGGATACAAGTGAATCCAAGCATTATGCCTAGTTTCATTAAGTAGGTAAACCCTCACTTCAGACTATTCATTATTCGATGGTTAACCAGTGAAATCAGTGCCTCGCCGATTAGGAGGTCACAGGGTCCATTCTCCCCAAAGCACTTGGGGTTAGGCCTAGTTATTGGCCATGGGGCTTGATTCCCTTTGGGGTCAATCAATCTAGATATTTCTGTGGACGTAGCAGCCACCCAATGACCAGGGCGTGTGTGAACCACACCAATATATATATATATATATATATATATATATATATATATATATATATATATATTATATATATATATATATATATATATATATAGATATATATAGATATATATATATATATATATATAGATATATATATTTATGTGACCCAAATGCATTAGGATTGAGGCTAATAATAATTTTTCCATTAGTAGTTTGTCCCTAGGGTTGAAATCATGAACTTACACATGCTATTATATACCACTTGTACCATTGTTACAATATGGTTATTCATAACTATTACCCACTCTCAAAATATGCCTCTAAACTCATCCAAGGGATTGCTACAAGAATGCAACAATGTTTGCTTGCTTTTACCACAACATTCTTAGACTTTTTTTACTGGCATTAATACCAAGGGCTGAACAATACTTTTTGTGTTATTTTAACCTCAAAATGGTGCTAAGCCAAAGAATGCATTCTTCACATTTATTGATGTTTTTTTGTCCCCTTGATCCACAGATTCCATTCTTCCATTGCCAACCCATTGTTGTAAGAACTAACTTGTTACACCTTTCAAGCCTTGTTTCATATGAAAGTGGTTAAGAGACAACACTTGTTATTCCTTGGTAAATTTTTGGGACATTGATGATTAGATCCATGATCCATATTTTGATGCTCAAATCTTCCATGAAGATGTCATAGAAATCATACTAGTGATTATGTGTAGGTTCTCATTTGTTTTCTTTCTTCAGTTCTTACAAAACTAAGGATGAGAACCCATGACCAGTACCAACTATTGTTTTATCACTTTTATTACTTATGGGACCATCATATATGCCAATTTACTTACAACTACTTGAATGTTTCATGTTGGGAATGTTTATGGTTAACATCTAAGCATTTACTATATACATTCCCTCTAGATGCAACACTATGTTAATATCCTCCCTCGTCCCAAATTATTTGGAAAGATGTCCTACCAAAATTGGCTACATCTAATTCATTTGAGATCTTCTAAGCTTCAAGTATCATTATAGGGAATTTTGTTCTTATTTAAGATTTACCCTTAATATCTAAGTTATCAAGAGATCATTGTCTCAAAGGGATTTGATTTTGCATGACAAAAATATGGATTCTGAAGTCATTTTTAATTAGAAAATGCATATATGGGTGGTCCTTGGTGTACTCATATTTCTTGTGGTTGAGTAATTATACAATTTTTTTGGTTTTTCTTTCAATTTATATTTTTATTGTATGTAGGCTGTGTACTAGTGCATTCATGGAGGTAAAAGATTGTTTATTCTTAAATTATGCCATTATTTTCATGAAATTTTCATTCTTACAACATATTAGTTTTTAAGTTATAATGATCTAATAGGTTGTGGCCAAGAAATACTTTAATCCATTTGAAAAAACATAGAGAAAGAAAATAAGGACACGGAATCAAAGAAATTTGACTATGGAAAATTCTAAAAGAACATGTAAAATGGATAAAATGGAGAAGATAAGATCATGCACCTCTATAGGTAAAGATTTAGAAACACAATAGTTTATTTCCTTATGCAATATAATGCTTATTTTTATTATATGATGGTATTACTAACATTATTGGCTATAGTGAGTAAGAAGAGGAAAATCCAAACAAGAGTAAGCAACAAAAAACCTTCATTCCCTTTGAACGATTGTATTAGTCCTAGCAATGAAGAAAATGACAAAGAGGCAATTCCTTCTTTTTAGGAAGATGTGAACCATGAAGAACAAGGCATGTCTATTAATTCATAATTTTTAACTTTTTGCTAACTATAAATTTTATTATTAAGAAACCCATAACATGTTTGTATGCCCTTATTCTATCGAAGATGTTAACAAACAATCAGGCCCTCAAGATATTAATATAGAAGGGGGTGGGCCTTCTACAAAAGCATGAATTGAGAAAGTAAATAAGAAGGGTAGAGGTCCAACTAGATGTGTAGCTATTGATATGTTGGAGGAAAAGCTTGAAATTCATATTAATGAAAGGAACCAACCCATTTGTCCAAACTCTGGGAAGCTAGCTTCAATTATAGGTGTAATCACTAGGGAAACAGTTCTAATCACATATTCTACTTGGAGAAAGGTTACACATGAGCTAAAGGAGGATTTATGGAACCTTATTTAGGTGATTGTTAGACATATGTATATTTGTTCTCAACATTTGTACTTTTTGCATGATTTCAATCTTTATTTCCAAATAATGGATGACATCTAATAATGCACCTATAAGTTGAAGTCAAAATTCATAGTCCCTCCTATTCTTAAAAACGATTTCATGCAATCTATAGACCATAAGCAAAATAGTCACATGTACCAGTTGACCAAAAAATTATGTAATCCTCATGAATCTAAAGAGGAAATATTAAAAAATGTTCCTCCAATTAGGATAAGTGAGACAATTTGGAAAGAATTTGTCCTATCACTAAGCACCCTTGAATTCAATGTAAGTAAAAATTTTGCATATTCGTTAATCAAGTTATTGTAATGTATATTAAGTTGTAATGCTTGTCCATATTTTATATTTTTCAATTGATTTGTAGGACAAAAGGAGAAAAAATAAGGAAAGTAGAGCAAAGGAGAGGAACTTGCACACCTCTTGACATTGTGGTTGTCAAAGGGTCAAAGATGATATGGTAAGTACTTGTGATGCATTTTATTTTATTTATATGATAAATATTACATAGTTGGGATTCTTTGTAATGTCACAACTTAACCGTGTTGTTTTACTTATTGTAACTAGAAAAATTGTAGAACCTCTAATCATCCAACTACATCCATTACTAGGGAATTCCTATGGAAGAAGTGTCATTAAAAGAAGTATGAAACTCAAATCGCACTAGTTGTCAGATAAATAATGGTAATTTCTCAACCTTTTAATATAGATATTGATTAGAATTTCGTTTTATATTTTGGAAATATTTTCTAAATAATTTTCTTTAATTGCATGAAAATGTTAGAATTTTTTTGAAGAAGCAGAAGTAAAGTTGCATCTGACTAGTTTGCAACTAGGAATGATTCCCTTGCTAGGGTATTAGACCTTGATGTAAGGGTATGTTGTCATGGCATTAGCCCAAGAGTTTTGCCAACTATTTTTTTTGAAGAAAATATGTACAAGGAGGCCCTACTACAATCCAAGTTACAATTGAAGAAAAAATACAAAAGATATCATCTTTGAAAGAAGAAACATGTCAACTCATGAAAAGAGTGGACGATGTGGAGAAGGAAACAATAGTCAAAAATGAAAGTGTTAGTATTCAATTCTTTACTCTTCTTCTAATGTACATTTTTCTCACATTAATAATTTGAATTCTAATATTACATTGTTAATATGAATAAGTTCCTTCTATGAAAAATGTGCAGGCTAAAATAATGTATGTGGTGTGGATAACATGTTGAAATATGTTTTTGAAGAACATTTCAATATCATTTTTTTCAATATGTTTAATATATTTTATTGTGTTGGTAGAATATCATGGGGGAGGCATAACCCCTATGAAGGAAACAATACAAATAATTCAACTCCAATGCGAACTCCAACATCCCTAGTAAGTTTTGTAATTTTTTGTAATTTAGTTCAATTTCATTTTATTCTTTCAATATATTACAGATAATTTTTCATTAGGTAAGTTTTGTAAGTATTGTAATTCTTTATTTTTGGATACCTAATATTTAACTTTTGCATCTTACTTTGTCTCATTTATTAGAATGATCAAGAGAAAATTACTAAGTTGCTAACATCTCCCCAATCAGGGTTGGAAGGAAAGAAATGCTCTCTCATTGTGTTAAACTCTTGGGTGAAAGTTGCAAGGGATATAGTACATAAGACTGACCCAAATGCATTGATCCATTGTGAATGTATTGACAAAGAGTATTCAATATTGTGAATCCCATGGATATTTTAGAACTTCAATTGGCATAAGAATAACAATGAAAGAAAACTTCACGCATCGCTGCTACCTCTACAAGCACCCTCCTGCAAACCCTCCTCACAGCCATGGCTCCAAAGGGAGGCTTTGAGCCTTCTTCCTCCCTCCCCCTTGAACTCTTGGCCTTCAAGCAGCTGGTGGAAGAATGTAGCAAGCACCCAATTTCAGCCTCCCAGCAGAAGTTCGTCAAGAAGATGGAAGCAATCTTGATGGTCGCTCTTCTAGCTGAAGAACCCTGTCGTGCTGCCCCGAATATTGCAGAAAGAGGACTCATCGGATAGTTCAATAGGTTATGGCCATCACCAAGAGCCATTAAATCATGGGTGCAATGCAATTGGATACCGCTAGTTTTAGAAGGAATAAAATGCCACTTCGTCGGTAAGGGTTTTTTCATTTTCGCTTTTGATTGCATTGAAGATAGGAACCTCATCTTTAGAAACAGGTCATACTTCATGGGTCCCCAGGGTTTGTACTGAAGAAATGGACACCAAACTTTGATGCAGCCCAAGATGTGCCCTTGGTTGTTCCTGTCTGGGTGCGCCTTCCTCATTTACCCTTACACTGTTAGAGTTTGAAGACTTTAGAAACCATCAGAAACACCCTTGGAAAATACATTGACAGAGCAGACATGAAGGGATAATACTCTTGTGCCAAAATTTGTGTTGAGGTTGATCTAGAAGTTGGGCTTCCAGAAGCCATAAAACTAATAGTGGTAGAATGGTCTCATGTGCAAGAACTAGATTACGAGCAACTATGTTTCAAGTGTAGACATTGCCATGCATATGGGCACTTTGCAAGAAACTGTAAAAAGAAAATCAAAGAAGAAGTAGAGAAAATGAAAGGAGACCAATGGACAACAGTGCAAAAGATGGCCTCATCAAATTAGTACAACAAACCAAGAGGGAAAGGGGCACAAGCAGGAACCATTGTGCCATCCACAGAGCTACAGCCGAAAGGGGTAGTACCCCCTAGAACAGACCCTCCCTCAAATTCCTTCGCATCTCTCAGCACACAGGAAGAAACCCCTGTTATGAAAAGTGATGCAGAACAGTAGGCAAACCCCTCATTAATCGAGGAAGGAAATGTAGTGGATTCCCTTGCCCAAAATGACTCCCTAGGAAGAGGTTCTCTGCCATCCTCTTATGCAGACATGATAAGAAATAAACCCTCGAAACTGACAGGTTCATCGGAAGAGGAGACATTTGAAAGGCCCTCGAAGCGAGCAGGGAGGAAATCCCTCAAGGAAGCAAGAGAGGAAGAAGTAGAGAGGAAAAAAATGCAAGGAAGCCAGTCCACTCTAGAAATGTCCATAAGTCGAAATACTAGAGCACGGCCACCAAAGGGAGGCCTCTCCTCCACTACCCCAAGTAAATAATGCATATATTCTCTTGGAACTGTAGAGGCTTGGGGAATCACATGAAGGTTGTAGCTGTTAAAGATCTCATGAAAATAGAAAGCCCAAAGATCCTCTTGCTCGAAGAGACAAAAATAGAATGGGAATCCCTTCTTGAGTTAAGCAGAATGAAATGGAAGACCAAAGTTGGGATGGTCGTCAGTGCAAGGGGAATCTCAGGAGGACTTGTCATGGTCTGGATGGAGGAATTGTTCCAGCTAGAGAATTCCTTCGAGACTCAACATTGGATTTACACCGAGCTTCAACATAAAGCAAGTAAGCTCACTCTTGCCCTATTGAATCTTTATGTTCATGTTCTTTACCTTGAGAAAAAAGAGTGTTGGCAAACACTTATCAATTTTTTTGATAGCTATTCTCCCATGAACATTGTAATAGTAGGAGATCTAAACATTGTTCTTGACCTAAAAGAAAAAAATGGGGGTAATAATAGGAGAGATCCATTGCTACCCCTTGTGGAGGACATAATTCAGCAGTGGGATCTTCTTGATCTTAAACCCGAAAAGGGGAGATACACTTAGACCAACAACAGAACAGGGGTAGCCCACATCTCAGCCAGGCTTGACAAATTCCTAGTACGGAGCACTCTTTTAATGGATAAGAGAATATTATCATCGAGAATCCTACCAAAGCTCACCTCGGACCATAAACCCATCCTCTTACAACTGGATGAGGAAGAAAACTTGGGGCCTATACCGTTTCGCTTCAGCCCTTTGTGGATAGATCAGGAAGGGTTTATGGAAGTTTTTGACAAGGCTTGGTCTATCACGGTCACCAAGTCACCCAGTTATGTTCAGGAAAAAAAATAAAAATCAACCAAAGTAGCTCTGAAAGAGTGGGTCAAAACACCTCCCAACACCTTCACCACACACATAAAAGCACTATCCAACAATTAGAAAATGTATAGTGGGATATGGAGGACAAAGACATAACCACACATGAATTGGAGAAAGAACAAGTATCCCAACTTGCTTCTTTCAGCGCTTTTAGAAAAGAAGAAGAATTTTGGAGGCTTAAGTCCCTAAGCCTATGGTTGAAAGCAAGTGATCAAAACACAACCTTCTTCCATAGGCAATTTAGAGCACGCCTTTCCTGGAATCACATCTCAAAAACCACCTCAACAGATGGGACAGTCGCAAAAGGTTTGTCCCAAGTTAAAGAAGCTGCTAAAACTCACTTTCAACAGTTATACACAAAGGATGGAACAGGAGACGAGGAGATTTCAAATGACTTCCTCTCCCAGATCCCTTCCTTGGTTAACGAGGAGAATAACTCAAATCTTATGAAGCCCTTCACTGAGGAAGAAATCAATAATGTAATTTGGGACACGGAGCCTGACAAAGCCCCAGGCCTAGATGGTTTCTCAGCACACTTCTATAGAGCTTGTTGGACAATCATCAAATCTGACCTACTAAGAATGGCAAAGTATTTTCAAAAAAAGGCTAAAGTGGGAGGCAAACCAATCCACCTTCCTTGCCCTAATACCCAAAGAAGTGAATCTGGCTACCTTTGACAGATTCAGACCCATTTCGCTATTTAATGTCTCTTACAAAATTCTTGCAAAATTGCTCACAAACAGAATTAAACCTCTACTAAGTAAGCTCATTTCTCCCAATCAAGGAGGGTTCATAGCAGGAAGACATATTTTAGATAATGTAATACTCGTTCAAGAATCCATGCATTCCAGTCATCAAAGGAAGGAGCAAGGGATGCTGATCAAGTTGGATATGACCAACACCTTTGATCGAGTAAAGCTTTCATTCCTTTACAAAGTTATACTCTCATTTGGATTTAGCCCAGCTTTTGTGAACTTGATCAAGGCCTGCACTGACAAACCATGGATCACCCTGCTGGTTAATGGCCGACCTGCCTCTTATTTCCAAGCTTTAAGGGGGATAAGGCAAGGATGCCTGCTATCTCCCTTTCTGTACATAAGAATGGCAGACACCTTGAGCAGGAAACTAATAGCGGAAAGAAATAAAGGTACTCTCCCAGGAATCCAACCGACAACTAGATTAGAACCAATTAACCATGCCTTATCTGTAGATGATTCTCTTTTGTTGGGAGGATCTTCCCCACAAATAGAAAAGGAATTCAATGGGACTTTGCATATCTTCTGCATCATTTCAGTAGTACTTATTAATAAAAGAAAAAATGCAGTGTATAGTTGGAATTCAGAGGAGCAAACCACACTTTGAATTGCTAGAATTCTGGACTTTTCAACTATGCCTCCTGGGACACAATTCAATACCTGGGACTGCCTTTAACTCTGGGGGCTAATCGAGCCTCACTCTGGAATTAAGCCATCAGCAAGGTCAAAATCAAGATAGTTTCTTGGGGTGGGCAATGACTTAACTACGCTGGCAATCTAATCCTAATAAAGTTTGTCCTTTCCTCTCCCCCTATCTATTAGGCCTCCTTCCTCCTGGCACCAAAGACAATCACGGATTAGATTTCACAGCTGCTCAGAAACTTCCTATGGTAGGGAGGAAAAGTAAACGAGAAGAAATTTCACTTAGTAAGTTGGGACAAAGTGAAAAGGCCAAAGTTGGAAGGAGGTCTTCAGATCAGAGACCCTGGCTTGGCCAACATTTCCTTAGGTGGAAAAATCCTTTGGCAACTCTACTCTAATAAACACCACCCAGTCGGCCAACTACTCCAGAATAAATACTTCAAAGGATCCCCATTGAGAAATCTCCAAGTGGATAGAGTCCCCAAAGGCACGCCGCTTTGGAACCTTTACAGAAAAGGGCTTGCCACCTTCCAAAACCATCTTTACAGGGTGCCTAGAAATAGAGCAAATATCATGATATGGCAAGATAAAATCATGGGAAATTTCCCCCTTAAACACATAGTGGAGTTAGTTGATCTTCGGGACTGGCTCTCCTAGCACGGACTGCACAGTCTAGCCAACATTTCTACTTGGGACAACCAAGGGAACTGGGAAGATTGGGTCTTCCCCAACCTGCCAGGACATTTACTTCACCAAAAGAACCTTCTCTTGGATAAGCTGAAGGGCTCGGCACAATTCAACCTACATATAATGGATCTCTGGAGATGGGGGAAGGTAGGGGTCTACACCCCTGCGCTTGGCTTTGCAGCCTTGCAATCCACACAAAATCAAGTTCTCAATCCTTCCATCTAGTAGCATACATGGGACTCTTATGGTATACCAAAGGTGAATTTTTTCACTTCGCTACTTATCCACAGGAAAGTGTTGACAGGTGAAAATCTTGCCCACAGAGGCATTATAGGGCCACATTGGTGCATTTTGTGTAGATCAGCATATGAAAATGTGGATCACCTCTTTGTAAGCGGCCCCTTTGTATAATCGGTTTGGGCTCTCATCCTCCACAGTCTCGATGCACCCGCCCCTCTCTAGTGCATAGTCGTGGAACTCTTCTCCACCTGGACTACTAGGTACCCTAGGGCTCCGTTGTGCTGTACAACAACCCCCACCCCCCATTTCTATAAAAATGGGTCCCTTTTAAATAAACTTAGTTAAGAAGTGTTAATAAAATGGTATTTACTTCATCACAATAAAAATCTGTATTAAATGGCCCAATGTAAATGAATTGTTTTATAAAGCCTTTTAAGTAAAAAAACAAAGTGTTCCTTTAAAAATATTATAAAACAATTCTATATTGTGATAAAGCGATCGAAGATCGCATATTGCAATAACAAAGGAAACACACACAAAAGAAAAACCTCACCCAATTCTCCGATCCAAAAAGGTAATCACAATCGGCAATTAGGGAAAAAAAATTCCAAAGGTACATAAAACAAATCCCCTCAACTCCTCCAATCTGATAAAGAAATCGCAATCGTAAAATCAGCCGTGTCAATGATAAAGGGACATATTGAAAGGCCTAACCAAAACTCCTGATGCGATAAAGTAAATCGCAAATCGGCAATCGGCGGAGTCACATGCCAAAAGGATAAAGCTCAAGCCAAACCCTGACTGCGATCTATTAATTGGGTGCATGTCTCGAAAGATAAATATACATTAAAACAGTTTGCATGCATTATATTATATCACCTTTTGGTAATCAGAGATATTTACATCAAGTGCTAAAGCCCTTCCCTTTGACACTCTCGATCATTTATTTTTGATTTATTGCCGATCGTCGATCAATGAAATCTAAAGCATGCTTGAAATAATCATTTGGTATATGAGAGATGAGATGGGCATTTATGATATTATTTACCACGATTGGCAGTTCGGACGACTATTTAATATTATAGTTAAGGATAGATCCTTTAAAAGATTTTATCCATGGTAATCCTTAATTATATTGCATTTATCATATGCCAATCAATGTAAATCTATTCATTGCCATATTGGCTTGTAGTACCACTATCCTTGTATTACGGTTTCCAACTTTTTGTGCAAAGTTCCTCCAAAACCAGAAATCTAGAGAAAATGGGCAAGAAATCAAAGAAGTCCACAGCCACTTCCACAGCCAAAGAGCTAGAACCAAGCAAGAAAGGATTAATATTAGATACGATGTGTCTTGGTCTAGGAAATACAAGTTGGGAAAGTATTTATAATTTGATAGAAGCAGAGGAGCCCAAAGAGTTACCAGAGGAAGCCACAACTGATTCAACCAACAAATCGGATGGAACTATTAAAGAATTGGCTTGTTCTTATCTTCATAGGATAGCAGCACGAGCTAAAACCTTGTCATATACTAACGTGGTAAGATGGGTGGTAGAGAAAATTCTAGTCTCGGACAGAACATTTTGCACAGTGGATGGGAGGATATTCGGCTCATTCCAGCCTGAAGATCTCAGGCAAATGTACCATTTACTTCAACCTGAGAAGCGATACAACAAGGCATTCCTAGAAGCATTTGCAAAGGAAACCGACTCAAAATCAGCCCTGATAAAGCAATGGAGGCATTTCCCAGAGAAACACAAGCACGAGTCATTGGGTAAGTACTCTGTTGACTCATTGGCTTCCCCTTATTGCTATGATCGAGCTATGATGTGTAGATTATGGGGACAACATGATTCTACCAAATTCACTATAGAAATGGTCCCCCTAATGGAAGCTGCAATCAATGGTTATGTGATGGATTGGGCAATATTTTTTCCGATAAACTAACCATAGTGATTTTATAGTACAGAACAAATGCACATAAAACTTCTCGGACCATTCCCCCTTTCTATTATAGTGCATATATTACGGATATTATTTGCTTTAATTCTGAATATTCGGTACCCGGATGGAAGTGGACTGCCCAGGATCCAAACCCAATTCATATCTATCATAAGCAGTTGTGGAAGGCACACTGCAAAAATCACTTGTATAGGATTTGCAATGGTTTCATTTTACCTGTATATTTTTCTATTTTCAATAAGCTTGCCCCCAGGATTTCCCAAGAAGCAGAAATTGAGTTGACAGTAGTAGATAGTTGGTTCGAGGAGGAAAAATTTACCTGTGTAAGGCTTTTTGGTAGCCTCATTAAACCCCATGTTCTCCCCCTTTATGTACTTGATAAATTGTTAGCTTGAGAATTGGATTATCAAATTACAGTGGAAGGGACATCTAGAACCCTTAGGGATTCAAAGAAACACATGTGGCCTATATTCCCTTTACGATGTGGCATTTTCACTTTACATGACTACAAGCATGCAGAGAAAGAGGCAGAAAAGATTCAAATGTTGAATCTTGCCACAATTCCAAACAGGCAATATGATTTAAGACAGGTTGCTTATAACGTCACATCTCAAGCCAAACTTGCTAAATTTGATCATGAAGCGGATGTCTTCGATTATTTATTTTCCTCAATTGAATCATTATTTCAGGTTAAAGGATTGGCCAGGATCAAGTATGAAGATCAAGCATTAGAAACGTTTAATAGGATTAGAGACTAGAGGTTGCAAAATTTTCCTTTAGACCTATTAGCCACAACCCCTATAGTTCAACCATCCAGTCAAACTGAACAGAAAGCTACTGATAAGACTCCTGTAGTGGAAAAGATCTCCAAGAAAGAGAAAACACCAGAGTAAGAACAGGAACAGGAAAAAGGCAGTGAACTCATTGATTCGGACATTCATATTGATCCCAAACTACTCAAAGAATGGCAACAGTTTGACTCAATAATCAACAATACTGAGAGCCCATAGGGATTTAGCACACGTGAAGTGACAACTGGTCAGAAGACAACAACTAATACAGTTCCAACTAAAGGAACTAGCAACCTACCCACGACTCAAAAGGATGTAGAGATGATTCAAGAGAACCCATCCAATGAAATTGTTCTACATGTAGAAGAAATACCACCCTTGGATGTCTTCTACAACCCTAAGCATAGGATTGTAATAAAGAGACAAAGGAAAAAGAGAAAACTTGATCAATCTTCTCTTTTGCCTGCATAGATGGAGATAACTAATGTGGTATGGAGAGAGGAAGTCAACCCTTCCGAAGATATTACTAAACTCTCTTAGTACGCTAGATCATACACAACAACTACTATGGACAAAGCATCGGAAGTCAGCAATTTTCTTAAAGAAAAGGATCAAGCAATCATTTCATTGGAGACACAGGTACATGAGAAGCAGCAGAGGATAGAGAAGTTAGAGTAGCAGTTAGCAGCACAGAAGTAGTCAAACAACTAATTAAAGAAGAAATTTCTCAAAAAGAAACAGAGGATAGATCAACATGCAGTTCAGAAGCAAAAGGAACTATCTCAAGCATTGAAAAAACTAAAATCAATAAATGAACAATTGAGCAAATCAAAAGAAGAACAAGTCGCTCAACTATTGCTGCAAATAGAAAGATT
Source organism: Pinus taeda (assembly GCA_000404065.3). NCBI lineage: Eukaryota > Viridiplantae > Streptophyta > Pinopsida > Pinales > Pinaceae > Pinus > Pinus taeda. The sequence continues at coordinate 156,008 of APFE030774509.1, forward strand.
CAAAGGATACCCTCAAGTGGAAGAATTCAAATCAGAGTCTCTCCAGATAACTAAGGCACTATCTAATCAGTTGAGCTTATTATGTCATAATATCTCTTCTGCTCTCCCCCTATGTGAAATTTCCTCATCTATGATTGATAAATCAGTTGATGCAAGATAGAAATTGGAGCAAGCAGATGAAACATTAACAGAGTTTCTCTCTTGGCAAGAAACCAAGGAAGGACAAGCTGCAAATCTGCCCCAAATTCTAGAATCACACAAGGAAATCCTATTCCTTGAGTGGCAATCTCAACTGATGAAAGCAGAAAGGGTGACATCAAGTTGTATATCAACGACTAGTAATCTGGTGGAATTGATTAATGATACTCTTTATTTGTCAAATTTAATTTCGGAATGTTCTCCAGGGAAACTACTATTAGTGAAAGAATTGGAGCAGACATGGAAATGAAATGATAGAATTCAAGAAGCAAGTAGCTGAGACTTCAACTAAAAGGCCATTTAGAAACTTTAAGAAACCAAAATCAAAACCCCCAAATGCTATATCCAATGCAGAGTTAGACCCCGAGGAAGATGATGAAGAAGAGACAATATTATCATCTGAAGAAACTAAAGAAGAGGAAACTGTAGAATGTCATGGGATGTGGGACTTTATTTTTCCTAATTCTGATACAGAAAATGAATAGGAAGCTTTCCCTATAACTACCAGGAGTAAAGGCACTCCTGAACCTATTCAAGTAACTCAAAAGAAAAGGAACATGAGTACCACTACTAAAGAAAAAGTTCCCACAAAGAAGTCTACAACCGCACCTTTCCAAAATCAGCTATCAACTTCAAATCCACCTCCAACATCTAAAACATTAGTAGTTACAGACTCTATGGATTACAACATTATTGAATACATGAAGAAAAGAAAGGCAAATATCACTATGTTTGAACTTACTAAACTCAAACATCCACAAAAATTGCTGCTTAAAGAGCTAGATGCAGTACCTTCTTCTCTTCTTCCAAATGTTGTATTGTCCAAAGCTGCTAATCAGATAGGTAAACCACCACCTAGTAGAGTGGAAACTACTGACTGTTTTAATCAGAGATAGATCAAATTCCCATACTCCTCCTTTTCTCTTGACCTATGACATCTATAACAGAAATCTACACAATTGCTTGATAGACTCAGGGGCTTCCTCGAATATAATGCTAGCTTTAGTTTGTTCCAAATTGAACATTGAACCCCAAAAGTCTACAATCCATATTGTCCAGTTGGATAGAACTAATGTCCAAGTATTAGGAGAAATCAACTTAGATACCATTAGGTTATCAACTGATCTAAGGGTGGTTCAGAGAATTGATATTTTGATCGCTGATATTCCTGAGTTCTATGGTTTGATTTTGAGTAGAGACTGGTCTGAGAAACTTCATGGTTATATTTCCACCGATTGGTCTCATATGTGGCTACCTTATCAACGAAAGCCAAATCAGATAAAGATTGATCAGGAGAAACATATGACTCATACTGTTATTGAATTTGAACAAGAAAACCAACCAATAGCATTCAACAACAACATTTTGGGTAATTACTCATCTGAATCATTCTTTGGCAATTTTACTACTCAATCATCACCTTTCTCAGTTAATAATTTCACATCTCAAATTGAAAATTTTTCACAAACAGATACATCAAGGTGTGTTAAAATTGTTGAGGAAATTCAAATAAAACTGTAGATAAACCATAGTTTTGATCATTATATTTTGATGGGTCTAAATCTAATGAAGGTGCAGGAGCAGGATGTATTTTGGTTAGTCCTGAGGGAGAAAAGACCATGTTATCATGCATATTAGAATTTGAGTGCACAAACAATACTGCTGAATATGAAGCCTTGATTCAAGGACTTATGAAACAATAGGTCTTAAAGTTCAATATTTGAAAGTGTTCAGTGACTCAGAAATTGTTATAAGACAAGTCAGAAATACTAAACATTGCCTTTCTAGTCACCTTCAACATTATCAATCCTTAGTACAAGACCTTGTATCTCATTTTCTATTATTTAATATCTCCCCCATCCCTAGATCCTAGAATGTAGCAACAGACTTACTAGCCAATGTTGCTTCTAAGCTCTTTCTATCTGAATATTACAGTCCCGATAGATTTTCAATAGAGTTAATTTTCAGACCATCGATTCCCGATAATGTCACTAACTGGTGAGTGTTCAATCATGATGATGACATTTTAAATTTCTTAACTTCTGATAAGTCCTATGATGATCAAATTATTGTTGAAAGTGAGCATGATCTTCAAATGAAAGAAAAGCTTGAAGAAAACTTAATACTCAAACCAGTGGTCAAACTTGAAGATCTTTATGATATCAAAGATAGGTTTAAATAGGTTACTAAATCAAAGCTTCAAAGTTCTACTTTGAGATTTGAATTAATAAACCTTGGTACAGAAGACAATCCACAAAACATCAATTTAGGACTAGGACTTACTTCAGAAGAAAAAATTGCATTTATCAAATTATTGCATAGATATAAAAATGTATTTTCTTGGAAATATGATGATTTGAAAACATATGATATATCTATCTTATAGCATACAATTCCAATGGTACCTGAAGAAAAACCAGTACAACAGAAACTAAGGAAGATTCATCCTAACTTAGAGAGTCAAATAAAAGTTGAATTAAAAAAACTCTTGAAAGCTAAGATAATTTTTCCTGTTAGACATTCAAATTGGGTATCCAATATGGTGCTAGTAAGGAAGAAAAATGGTGACATTAGAATTTGTATTGATTTCAGAAATCTTAATAATACAAGTCAAAAGGATAACTTACCTCTACCAAAAATGGAGCAAACTCTCCATTCAGTAGTTGGTTTTGAATTAATGTCCTTATTAGATGGTTTTTCAGGGTATAACCAAATTTTGGTGCACTCTGATGACAAACTTAAGACTACTTTAAGAACCAAGTGGGGAACTTATGCCCATCAAAAAATTCCTTTCGGATTAATCAATGTTGGAGCCACATTCCAAGGAGTGATGGACATAGTATTCAAAGGTCTAATCAATAAATTAGTAGTAATCTATTTGGATGAAATTACTGTTTTCTCTAAGAAAATATCAAATCACTTGCATGATTTGAAACAAATCTTTCAGTGCTGCAAAAGGTATAGTATTTCACTCAATTCTAAGAAGTCCTTTTTTGCTCTTGACCAAGGTAAAATCTTGGGTTTCATTGTTTCAAAGGATGGTATTTATATTGATCCAAATAGAATCAAAGATCTTTCTGATGTCCCATTTCCACATAATAAAAAAACAATGCAATCATTTTTAGGTCAAATTAATTTTGTAAAAATATTTGTTCCAAATTTTTCACAGATTGTTTTACCATTATAAACCATGATCAAGAAAAACTCAGTGTTTAAATGGGGGCATATAGAAAATGAAGCTTTTGATTTAATTAAGCAAGCAATCATAAATGCTTCTACATTAAACACTCATAATTTTTCAAATCATTTCATTCTATATACACTTATATCTGATTCACCTTATGCAGCAGTGCTGACACAAATCAATGATCAAAACTTAGAAGCACCAATTTCATTTTATAGTTCAAACCTTTAAGGTGTTGAACTTAATTACTCTGAAGTTGAAAAACAAACCTTTGTTGTATATAAAGCCATTAAACACTTTAGAACTTTTCTCTTAAAGGCTCACACAAAAGTTATAGTCCCTTTTTCAGCAGTAAGACAGTTACTAATTCAAAGGGAATTGGGAGAAAAAAGGGCAAGCTGGGTCACAGTATTACAAGACTATGATTTGGACATAAAACTAACAAAGATTGTCAAAGTCCAAGGTTTTTGCAGGTTGTTAGCAGGAGCTTCTAATATTCAGGAACATGAAGGTACGAATGGTATTGAAGAAATCAATGAGATAGTACCATTAATCCTAAATCACAATATGCAGATTTAATATTCTATTTGAAAAATGGATATGCTCCTTCTAATATTTCCTATAAAAACAAGCGAGGCATAAGACTGAAAGAAAAAAACTTTGTGATTATTGATGATGTGTTGTTTAGATGGAATTATGACTCAATTTTGTTAAGATGCTTATAAAAACCTAAAATGCAAAAGGTCTTGCACGAACTACAAGATGGTCTGGTAGGAGGACATTTTGGAGATGGTACAGCAGCCCACAAAATCATTCATGCTAGGTATTACTGGCCCACCTTATTCAGAGATATTCATGAATATGTGAGGAAATTCCAAACATGTCAAACTACTAGAGGAAGACAAAGGAAGCCAGCTTTTCCTTTGCAACCAATCAATATTGAACAACCCTTTGAACAATGGGGATTGGATATCATTGGAGAAATCATTCCACATTCATCCAAACAAAATAGGTATATTCTTACAGCTATCGATTACTTTACTAGGTGGGTAGAAGCAATTCCTTTGAAGACAGCAAACTCGGAGGCAATCATTGAAATCATAGATCAATTCATCATTACCAGGTTTGGTGTCCCAAACGCTCTTATTTTTTACAATGCTTCTTACTTCTCTGGTAATTCTATACTTGAATTTGCTATCAAAAGAGGATTAAAATTGAAATATTCTACAAATTACTACCCTCAGGGTAATGGTTTAGCATAATCTACCAATAAAAATCTTATCAAAATTATTAAGAGAACTATTGATCATAATCATAAGAACTGGCATAAATCTTTGATATTTGCACTATAGGCAGACTGCATAACATAGAAGGCCTCAATAGGCACTTCTCCATTTAATCTAATGTATGGAAAGGAGGTTGTCATACTAGCAAACTTAATACTTCCATCACTAGCCTTAGTGCCATTTATTGAAGAAAATCCCTCATCTTCTATTCAATTGAGACATGATCAGATCCTGAAACTAGAGGAACAAAGGGAGAAAGCCTGAATTACACATGCAAAACATCAACAAATTATTAAGTCTTCTTTTGATACAACTTCAACCAGCTCAAAACATTTACAAGTTGGTGATCTAGTTTTGAAGTGGGACAAAGCCCATGAGAATAAAGGAAAACACACTAAGTTTCAGAAAATGTGGTTTGGACCATTCCAAATCAACGAGAAGATAGGCCCATATTGCAAGATATATCAGGAAAGAGAGATTCTCTTCTTGTCAATGGGTTTATTTTGAAAAAATTCTTCAATTGAGGAGGTAACCCTTTCTCACTTTGTAAATATTCAATTTCCAGCTATATTTGTGTGAATAAATAGTTAGTTTTGTCTTAGGAAACAAATTTGTAAATAGCCTTATATTGGTCTTTACTATATTGAAAAAGTAACTCAAAAGAAAATAGTCTTAATATTTACTTTTGATAGATGGAAGTCTTGAAGGAAAAGGAAAGTTATAGGAAATTAGGTATAATTAAATTCTGAAAACCGTTTTTATTTTTGTAAAATCTTCTCAAAACTTGAAAATATTGTAAATCATTCTAAAGTTTTAGAAGCCTAAAAAAGGTTATCAATACAAAACAAAAATTGATTCAATCTTAACATCTTCAACTCTCAAAATTGTCATCCGTGTTCTCTTAAGGAGAAAATTATTCACCCCATCCATCAAAGTTTATGATTTTTTAGAGTGTAATTCTAAAATATATTTGATATAAAAGATAAGAGGTCTTATCATAAGCCTGCTTACCATGTTCATAGGGGACTAGTTCAACTGACATTACCAACACTGCATACCAAAAACAAGGTAATGGCTTATAATTATAAGACAAGGGGTCTCATCACGAGCCAACTTGTTCAATTAAATTACAACCAGTGAATGACATTGTCAACAACTGGCCATCAAACTAGGGCAATGGCTTTTTATCTTACAAAATAAAGAAATAAGGAAAAAAGAAAATGAAATACAAAAAAAATGTGGAAACATATCTTTTGGATTCATTCTTTTAAATTATACTCTGAAATGGATGGAACAATGAATGATTAAATGGTTAAAAGGTAACTCTGCCGAGACTATGGACGTTTGCTGGCAGTAGTGGCTCTACCTATGATAAATGAGTCATTATACAAGCTATGTTGGAAAATTATTTTGTTTTATCCTTATCAACCAATTAAGGTTTACTTAAAACTTAGAATGTATTTAATTTTGAGATGAGAAAGAGATAGCAAAAACAGTTTTCATTATATTCAAAATTTATGATTACCTAGTTGTGTTAGATTTCCTTTATCTATTAAGGTTTTCATATTAAGAAACTTAAAGTATTATATTACTTTCTCAGAGATAACTGTTTATTCTAGCGAATCACTAATTGTTGTGTTGTGCAATAACCCCCCCATTTCTATAAAAATGGGTCCCTTTTAAATAAACTTAGTTAAGAAGTGTGAATAAAATGGTATTTACTTCATCACAAGAAAAATCCTTATTAAAAGGCCTGATGTAAATGAATCATTTTATAAAGCCTTTTAAGTAAAAAGCAAAGTGTTCCTTTAAAAATATTATAAAACCATTCTATATTGCAATAAAGTGATTGGAGATCACATATCGCAATAACAAAGGAAACACACACAAAAGTGAAACCTCACCCAATTCCCCTATTCGAAAAGGTAATTGCAATCATCAATCAGGGAAAAAAAATGCCAAAGGTACATAAAACAAAGCCCCTCAACTCCTCCAATCCAATAAAAAAATCGCAATCGGAAAAACAGTTGTGTCAATGATAAAGGGACATATGAAAAGGCCTAATCAAAACTCCTGATACGATAAAGTAAATCACAATCGACAATCAGCGGCGTCACATGCCAAAGGGATAAAGCTAAAGCCAAACCCCAACTGCAATCTATTAATTGGGCATGCATCTCGAAAGGTAAATATACATTAAAACAGTTTGCATGCATTATATTATATCACCTTTCGGTAATCAGAGATATTTACATCAAGGGCTAAAGCCCTTCTCTTTGACACTCCCGATCACTGATCAATGAAATCTAAAGCATGCTTGAAATAATCATTTGGTATATGAGCGACGAGATGGGCATTTATGATATTATTTACCACGATTGGTAGTTCGGACGGCTATTTAATATTACAGTTAAGGATAGATCCTTTAAAAGATTTTATCCGTGGTAATCCTTAACTATATTTCATTTATCATACGCCAATCAACGTAAATCTATTCATTGTCATATTGGCTTGTAGTACCACTATCCCTGTATTATGGTTTGCAACTATTTGGACAGAGTTCCTCCGAAACCAGAAATGCAGAGAAAATGGGCAAGAAATCAAAGAATTTCATAGCCACTACCACAGCCAAAGAACCAGAACCAAGCAAGAAATGATTAATCTCAGATACGGCGTGTCTTGGTCTATGAAATACAAGCTGGGTAAGTATTTATAATCTGATAGAAGCAGAGGAGCTCGAAGAGTTATCAGAGGAAGCCATAGCCGATTTAACCAACAAATCAGAGGGAACTCTTAAAGAATTGGCTTATTCTTATCTTCACAGGATAGCAGCACAAGCTAAAATCCTGCCATATACGGATATGGTGAGATGGGTGGTAGAGAAAGTTCCAGTCTTAGACAGAACATTTTTCACAGCTAATGGGAGGATATTCGGTTCATTCCAGCCTGAAGATCTCAGGAAAATGTACCATTTACCTCAACCTGAGAAGCGATACAACAAGGTGTTCCTAGAAGCATTTGCAAAGGAAATCGACTTACAATCAGCCCCCATAAAGCAATGGAGGCATTTCCTGGAGAAACACAAGCACGAGTCATCGGGTAAGTACTCTGTTGACTCATCGGCTTCCCCTTATTGCTATGCTGGAGCTATGATGTGTAGATTATGGGGACAACAAGATTCTACCAAATTCACTATAGAAATGGTCCTCCTAATGGAAGTTGCAATCGATGGTTATGTGATGGATTGGGCAAATATTTTGTCTGATAAACTAGCCACAATGACTTTAGAGTACAGAACAAATGCACATAAAACTTCTTGGACCATTCCCCCTTTCTATTACAATGCATATATTATGGATACTATTTGCTTTAATTCTGAATATCTGATACTCAGATGGAAGTAGACTGCCCAGGATCCGAACTCAATTCATATCTATCATAAGCAGTTGTGGAATGCACACTACAAAAATCATTTATATAGGATTTGCAATGGTTTCATTTTACTTGTATATTATTCCATTTTCAATAAGCCTGCCCCCAGGATTTCCTAGGAAGTGGAAATTGACTTGATAGCAGTAGGTAGTTGGTTCGGGGAGGAAAAATTTACCTATGTAAGGCTTTTTGGTAACCTCACTAAACCCCATGTTCTCCCCCTTTATGTACTTGATAAATTGTTAGCTCAGGAATTGGCTTATCAAATTACAGTGGAAGGGACATCTAGAACCCTTAGGGATTCAAAGAAACACGTGACCTATATTCCATTTACAATGTGGCATTTTCACTTTACATGACTACAAGCATGCAGAGAAAGAGGTAGAAAAGATTCAAATGCTGAATCTTGCCACAATTCCAAACAGGCAATATGATCCAAGACAGGTTGCTTATAACGTCACATCTCAAGCCAAACTTGCTAAATTTGATCATGAAGCGGATGTCTTCAATGATTTATTTGCCTTAGCTGAATCATTATTTCAGGTTAAAGGATTGGCCAGGATCAAGTATGAAGATCAAGGGTTAGAAACGTTCAATAGGCTTAGAGACCAGAGGTTGCAAACTATGCCTTTAGACCTATTAGCCACAACCCCTACAGTTCATCCATCCAGTCAAACTGAATAGAAAGCTACTGAGAAGACTCCTATAGTGGAAAAGATCTCCGAGAAAGAGAAAATGCCAGAGCAGGAACAAGAACAGGGAAAAGGTAGTGAACTCATTGATTCAGACATTCATATTGATCCTAAACTACTCAAAGAATGGCAACAATTTGACTCAATCATCAGCAATACTGAGAGCCCATAGGGATTTAGCACACCTGAAGTGACAACTGGTCAGAAGACAACAACTAATACAGTTCCAACTGAAGGAACTAGCAGCCCACCCATGACTCAAAAGGATGTAGAGATGATTCGAGAGAACCCATCCAATGAAATTGTTCTACATGTAGAAGAAATACCACCCTTGGATGTCTTCTAGAGCCCTAAGCATAGGGCTATAATAAAGAGACAAAGGAAAAAGAGAAAACTTGATCAATCTTCTCTTTTTCCTGCATAGATGGAGATAACTAATGTGGTATGGAGAGGGGAAGTCAACCCTTCCGAAGATCTTACTAAACTCTCTCAATACGCTGGAGCATACATAACAGCTACTATGGACAAAGAATCAAAAGTCAGCAATTTTCTTAAAGAAAAGGATCAAGCAATCATTTTATTAGAGACACAGGTACATGAGAAGCAACAGAGGATAGAGAAGTTAGAGCAGTAGTTAGTGGCACAGAAGTAGTCAAACAACCAATTAAATGAGCAATTGCTCAAAGAGAACCAAAGGATAGATCAATATGTAGTTCAGAAGCAAAAGGAACTATCGCAAGCATTAAACAAACTGAAATCAATAAATGAACAGTTGAGCAAATCAAAAGAAGAACAAGTCGCTCAACTGTCGCTGCAAATAGAAAGATTCAAAGGATACCCTCAAGTGGAAGAATTCAAATCAGAGGCTCTCCAGATTACTAAAGCACTATCTAATCAGTTGAGCTTATTATGTCATAATATCTCTCTTGCTCTCCCCCTATGTGAAATTTCCGAATCTGTGATTGATAAATCAGTTGATGCAAGAAAAAAATTGGAGCAAGCAAATGAAACATTAACAAATTTTCTCTCTTGGCAAGAAACCAAGGAAGGACAAGCTGCAAATCTGCCCCAAATTCTGGAATCACACAAGGAAATCCTATTTCTTGAGTGGCAATTTCAACTGATGAAAGAAGAAAGGGCGACATCAAGATGTAGATCGACAACTAGTAATCTGGTGTAATTCATTAATGATACTCTTTATTTGTCGAATTTAATTTTAGAATGTTCTCTAGGGAAACTACCATCAGTGAAAGCATTGGAGCAGACATGGAAACAAACACTGGAAAAGAGGGAAAGATTGATTGCGAGCATTCAAACTTTAACATGGGAAACCTTTTGGCTATTCTTTGTTAAACCACATAGTCAAAGGACAACGGTGAAATGCCTAACCGATGCAATCGGTTACATGATTCCTAAAATCACTAATGCCACATATACTGCCCAGTTACATTCACGCATGAGTCATCCCCCAGAACTACAACCAATGCTCGCCATATGCTAGCTCAAGCCAAAAGATAGTCAGCCGAAACAATGAACCATTCTGACCAACTGCAAGCATGCCTATTTCGAGAAGATTTTCATATATTTGTGATTCGATTATACCAACACACAAAATTTTTATTTCATAGTTTATTAGTTTAGATAATATTTATAGACCCTTTCATGTTTTTAGAAAGGGTCCTCAAATTTTGTATTAAGACTTGGATCGGGAGTTGCATTACTGTGCTTTTGATATATATATTTTTATAAAAACTAGACCTGAATTCTAAATTTTGATGAAGAATACTTTTATGTGATATGCACTATTGTTGTTTGTAAAAGTATTTCCAAGTTGAAAGGCGGAATGTGAATGTGATTGATATCAGAGGGGATTCAAATTACATATGGTGCTACTATCTATGTCTTTGCTTCATTCTTTTATATGAATTAGAGTTTATTCATATTGCTATTATTGAAATATATATGCGTTTTCATAATAATTCTTTAGCTTATCACTATTGAATGTTAAGAGTTGTTATTTTTCATACATATGTGCGTCAATGATATATAAAGAATAGTGTAATAGTGTTTTAATTATTACTTTGTTCAACTACTTGAACAAAGTAATTATCATATTAATGAATATTTTTGTTTATGAGTAGAGTCATCTATATGCCTACTTCCCGATAAAAATCATCAATAATTACACTAAAGAGAAAGACTTCCCGAGATAGATTAATTATTTATATTGTTGCATTTTAGAATAAATCATCCATCATTACCATTAGATATTAGAAAATCAATCACTTATCCATCCCATTTATAGATCATTTGGAAACTGGTCCCATTATATCCACTCGAAGTCACCACACCAAACAGAAAAGGAGTTGCCTTTAAGGTTTAGATCGGGTGGTTTTCCCCGATGCCGATGCAATGATTTTCGAGACATCAACAGGTTCTTAGTGCCAAATCTCTGTGGAACGAGATCTGGAACTCCATTCCCAAGTTATTTTGTTGGAAGCTCTGGATCGCCCAAAATAACTGGATATTCAACAATGTAACATCCTCTCCCTTGTCTATGGTAGCCAGAACTAAGGCATCCTTGATGGAAGCTCTAGGGAACTACTCCAACAAGTTAGAAGATATTCTCATAACTAAAGAACGAAGCTGGCTAGGAACCCTTCTTGTTCTGGTCAGCAAGAAAGTACCTGCTCGCCCCACATGCAACCCTGCTTGGCACATCAGAACACCGGATGTAGAGTTCCAAACCTGGTGGAGGAAGCAGGGAAAGGTAACCGTTTTCTTCGATGGTGCCTCTAAAGGCAATCCAGGGATCTCTGGTGCAGGTGGAGTGGTCTACTCTTAGGATGGCTCCCGTATAGATAGCTACAACTGGGGACTAGGATAGAGCATAAATAATCAGGCCGAAATTCTTGGGCTTCTTAAAGGCTGCCAGATCGCACAGGAGCATGGACACATAGCTCTTGAAGTCTTCGAGGACTTAGAGCTCTTGATAAAGACATTAAACTCATAAGATCATCTTAGAAATCCAGCTCTCAACAGTACTCTCAAGAGGTTGCGGGGCCTGTTGGGTTTTTTACCTCTTCCTCCTTCTTTCACATCCTCCACGGCTCAAACAAGGAGGCAGATATCAAAGCCAATGAGGGATGCTGTCTAACTCAGGGGTTCCTAAAAAAAAACTCAGATGAGCCTATGTGGAACACCATTCCATAGCTCAACAACACTGCACCAAGCAAAATATGCCCCGAGAAACCATTGGATCTCAGTGATCAACGATCCAGATTTAGCAACAGAGGAACCTACTAGAACCATTGGAATCGACCGATGGAGCAGATCAAGGGTCATCGCTCGTGAAAGAGTGCAAAAGTTAACGCAGTGAAAAAGTTGTTTTTAACCTTGAGTGGTATTTCAGGTGGCATCAGTAGTGATAAGTGGTATCGTGAGCTTGGCTCCGATTTCACTAAATGGAGGACACGTAGTAGCGACGGAGTGTGGGGAAACTGCTTTATCAGGTGGTTAACCCATGGGTATGTTTTCAACCCAAATCAAACGAGAACTATCAGATCTAACAAGAGTAGATCAACGACGGAGGTCCATTATGCAAGTTGGCCAACCAGGGATCGGGGTTTGGTAGTGTCATGAGGTTTTGTGGAGGGTCGATGGGTGCAGACTTGATGGTGTTATGTGTGCGAGCCTAAAAAGTTTGAAGTCCGCCAACTCAATCGCATATCGGATGTGGAGGAGGAGTGTTGTAAAGTGAGCCACAGAGGTGTCGATACCCGACTATGATAAAGGTGGATCCTTGGAATGTGTGTCAAGATTGTACTAAGGCGGAAAGGAATGGTTTGTGGACATTTCCTTTATAATGGTTTATAATGAATTAGTGCCAAAGGAAGGCTTTATGTGTTATTTATATACATCCATTTTTAAAAGCCTCGATAAGTATTTAGGGGCCTTAACCATTCGCGGCTGATCTCATTGCCAAAAGAATTGGTCTTTGTTCCAACACCGCCAACAATTCTTCTCCGATGTGATTGTTCGGGGATCGCAAATCGCACCCTTTTGTGTCTTAAGGCGCCACTTCGTAAACTCCAAAAGCTAATGCGAAGTATCCTTGTAATGTCATTTGATTAGGCTACGACCCAACTGTTGATCTATAAATATATTAACCGTTCTAGTTAAAAAAAAAAGAATAACAATGAACAATGTGACTAGTGATTCCACTAAGATGCATCTAAGTTACCTATGACATTATTTTGGTATCTTTTTCTCGATAAATATGCAAACCAAATTTTAGACATGTAAATTTTTATCTATGTTAGACCATTTAAGTGTATTCCAAATTTTATGCTAATTTTGTCATATTTTAATGTTGTAAAGATATTGAGAATGTTATGTTCATTGTTGTAAAAATGGTAACAATTTACCTAGTGTTCATGGTTTCTTTATTTAAAAAATAGTTGGTGCTCCACTTTGAAAATTGTCTACCTGAGGAATCTTATATGTTTTTAAATACTATCTCTCTCTCTAAAAAATCATAGTTGATGTCTAACAATGATCGTAATGATTCCAAACACTCTTTTGAATATATGATAAAATTAAAAATTACATGCCAACATTAAGTATGACTGTGCATCATCCTGCAAATTTGACTTTGTTTGATGAAGAGAAGTCTCAAGAAATTGTGACTTGGATGATAAATCTTCCACATGGATTTGAGTATTCTGTAACAAGATAGCCTTGCTTTGTGCATCTATTATGAAACTATGTAACTTAGGCATAACAATGTCAATTGTTTTATCTAATGTGCCCAAAATTTTATGTCTTCTATTTCCTTCATTTACTTCAAGAGGAAGATCATTTTATCCTAATTTTATTATAATTATATCCAACCCCATTTGCAACTCTAATATCTCATTGTTTTTCTCGTCCATATTCTCTAGCAGACCTAGAACATCAACCATAACAACTTCAACCTTCATTAATTTTATCTTATATAATGTAAGAAAATTGATGAATTAAAAGCCCTTCTATAGGATATCAAATATGATGATTTAAAATTCATTATAAAATGTTTTAAATATGATTTTTAGGACTATCAAACACTATGTTGCATCCTTGTTAGAAAATGTGTCATAATATTAGTAATAATTTCATTTGGTATGGATGATTCATAATAAATATGAAGTTTCTTCCCATAGTTCTCTGCTTAAAACATAATTGTATTATGTAATTATTTGTATGGGTGTCAAGAAATTGAAAAGTCACAAGCATCACATAGAAATTAGATGAAAATGTCACATCATAATGATTCATATAAACCAAATAGTAAATGCATCAAGGCATCCATCTCTATCTTATGCTCGTTGGACTAAAATTTCGCTAATTGCTTATTTATGAATACTAGAATTCTAGTAACTTCACAAACATGGTGATGATATGAAGTTGAGTTTAACTATGTTTATCATCATCCAATTTAGGGCTATATTCATGAGTGTTTCTAATTCAATCTTGGGCATAAATACTTCGATATGTTTCTTTAATTTATGCTCAAAGGATGGGTCTATTGTTCACTTCCCACGAATTTGAGGTTTCAAAGTTGAAATATTCCCTCAATTGACACCATAAGTTTTCCCTTTATAGCTAAGGAAACCCTCAAGTCATAGTTCCAAAGTGTTGCTAAATGGTTTGTTTATTTTGCAAGCATGAAGGAGCTAAAAACTTCAAGGCAAGAGATGTCCTTTAGGGTGCCCATGTGATGTTCTAATTATTTTTTCAACCTGCTACGAAACATTATAATAAGGTACGAGGGAGGTTGGAGGGCTACCGCCATTTAATTTACTTCACATGTTGTTAGAATGGTCTCCAAAATAACCCTTGTAAAACGAAGTTGGGTTTCTCGAGATGTGGTTGTAATATTATTATCATGTTGTCGTGGAAGAAAATTATGGCTGATTATTTCATTGTCACCTTCAGATTTTAATGTTGTTACAATGGTCCAATTTCCATTATTTTCCAGTGCATATATAGGAGTCATAAGATGGTTTCACATATTCACAAAGAATCATAATATTCTTCAAACCCGTGTGCTCATCTATATTCAAATGCTCCTCAAGCTAGTTCACTTTGGGTTTTCTGCAAGCGACACTTTAGTATTTCTATTTATATGTCTACCTGCTTTCATGTTTCTTAGAGGTGAGATGTTCTCATAGTTAGAACAATAATTCATGGCCCTCAACGTTGCTAATAACTTGTTCATGTATCATTCAAGCCTTTAAACAAAATATGTGTTTGAAGAGTATCATTTAAGCCTTTAAACGATTAATGCCCAAATTTTAGCAAAGGGTGAGGAACCAATTAAATAATAAAAGGAAATGGTTCAAAATGTTGCTTAACAGGCTATGAATATTAACAAGCTTAATCGTTTAAAGCTATCCCAAGTAGTTTTCCACTACCAACTAGTGAAACCATCATGTTTAGTAGAATGTATAAAATTTCAAATGCTATGGGAGAGTGTATATATTTCAAATGATATGGATTGCAATGCTATGGGAGAGTGTATATATTTCAGATGATATGTTGGTTCAAAATTACCACAGTAAGAGACTTACGACAGGGTCATGGGTCACCATAAAATATGCTTTAATTGGAAAAAAAGAAAATTCTCATGCCACAATGACCCGAGAGAGAAATAAAGTCACAAAGAGAAATAAAGTTGGGAAAACCCCCAATCTTATAAACAGAATTTCAATATGCTATAAATCACTACAGATCATGTGCTAGGGAAAATTGGAAATATGCTGAATTTATGTTTACATTGCCTACACTTTAACATATTAGATTTGGGGATCTTGATCACTATCCGAAGATTCGTTTCAACATCGAATTCATAGATCTTAGTGCGAGTTGGAAGATTGGATCATGGTAACTAATTTGTCCAATATTTGGTGTGTTATTACTTTGGAATTTTAGATTATGGCTTTGACTACTTATTTTGCCTCCAAACGATTTTCATTAACGCTCAATGTTTTTTTAGCAATTGTCTTTTAATTACAACATTATATGGCATAATCCCATAAATACAAATTATTTACTAGATATATTTTTATGTTGAGAACATTTATTTGTAGCTTTGGCTTTTCCTATCTTTGTGGTGTCAATTGTCAATCCTTCCACACTTTGAGTGTTTTTCTTCGTAGGCCTTTAGAAGTGTAACCCACACCATACTATCCCTAGCCCCTGCTACGTGTAAAAGGAGGCAGTTACTACGCTGACCTGACCTCCAATGTTTCGTTATGGAAATTGGGACCAAATGTTTTGACCTTTTCAGTTTCCTAAAAACTTAAAATAGGTGACATAGTTGTGTTCATATCATCGATACCTTTCCAATTATATAAAATTTGTCTCAATCCAACTCCCATATCAAAAGATATCGAAGTTCAAAGTTTGGCCTATTAGATAGTGCTACATCATCTAGACCTACCACATGGTGTCCATGTGACTGTCCAAATCATATGCCATGCCATCACCAAGTGGCAGTGGTTGATCTGCTCATACCAGGTCACGACCCTTTATCTCTAGTTCACATCGATGGGTAACCACATTTCAACTCTTTCGAACTTTGCACAGACCCCTCCTTATCACCTCATCCTAGAGATTAAATTCCATGAATCTCCCCTCACTGTCCCCCATTGAAACTATTAGGGAATGATATGACTGGGATAATTAGTTTGTTGTACTAAATTCCTCTTCAGAATATGTTAAAAGTGCTTAAGGATTCATGAGGCTATATGAAAGTTTAAACATGAGTTTTTGAGTGTTTTTATGTAAATTTCATGTACAAATCAACATAAACAAATGACTGAACAACTACATATAACAGACATGAACATCACCAAAAATAGTATCACAACAGCACATGATGAAGGAGTTCACCCCGCCTAGGCTACGTCTCCTTGGTCCAACTTCCAATAGCTTGGCCCTCTCTATTATGCTAAAAAATGTGAATACGTCAATTTACAATGCTCAGATAGCTCTGAAACATGTTCCATTGGCTCCAGAATCCATGTCTAGCTCTTTTTTCTCCTAATTTGGTCAATAATTGAAGAAATTATGGTTTCCCCAAGACTTTCTACTAATCGCACCACAATTTCCCCAAAATCCAGCACCATCCTACAAATTCGCCCCAAATTGTGCTAATGGAGCACCGATTTCGCTTTTTTCTGGGCGAAATTCTTAGGAGCGTTAAATGCCTATAAGGCCTTAAATCCGACTTTTATGGCCATATGAGGGACATGTACCCAGGGCTAAGGCCAACAACCCACCCCTGTCGGTCGGGCCCCTGCTCCTCTCCACTGATAGTCATGTTGGGTGGCGTGTCCAAGGGCTGGCCCTTTCCCCAAAGTGCGCACAACATAACATTAAATAAACACCAAAGGCTATAGTGGTTAATTACTATTATGTTGGAATGTTGGTAGGAGCTCTAGCTTTTCGCTTGGTTGTTGTAGGTTTCGACCCCTATTGCTGCTGCCTATACCTTAGAAAAACTTTTGGTGGCTCCCTGGCTGCAGTGTTGTGGCTTCTGGTTGGGCCATGTGTCAACTTGTGGTTGGTCACCTTCCATCCAATAAAAAACTACTAGATGCATCCAATCTAAAACTACCACTTGGCATCATATGATTCACTGAAGGCCCATTGACCAGTTAACCCTGCCACATCAGCCTACACAGTCAATGCCATGTCAATAGTATGGGCTGCTGACTCGGCTGTCACATTTTCAAAACTTTGCCTCTTTGGGAAAGTGGATAGAACATGATTATGGGAGGATATAGTGTCTGTTTTGTGCGAAATGCGTTGCAATGGATTCAGGATGACAAGAACTACGGCGTCGTTCAGGTTCCATGCCAATACAACAACTTTTAATTTTGAGCTATTTTTTGAGCACTAGGTCGTTCCTCCCCAATGGAAGCCTTTTGGACCCCAAAATATCACTTTCAGTTTCCCGGCAAGTGAGGGTACAATTCCATCACCTTTCCAATCTCAATCCATTTGTCCTTGGAAGGATTTGTTCCTTTGAGCCCTACTCGAAGGTAGTCCACACTCCCTCATTGTGAAGACCTTGTTCTTCTGTCAAGAATGGTGTCTTGATGTAGTTCATCAAGGTATTTAGGAGAAGGATCCTCAATGGAAGGAATTTGGACATTTTTGCCTTGATCTTCAATCAAAGGAGGCTCATACAACCTTATGTTCTCAACATTATTAACAACATAAATTTGCATATATGAAGGCAAATCCAACCTGATGGCATTATCACCAATCTTTTCTAGAATTTTGAATGGACTGTATCTAATTGGTTTCAACTTTTTACCTTCTCCTTGAAGCCTCTCTTTGCTAATGTGAAGCCAAACTTCATCATCGACTTGGAACTTATGATCTACTCGGTGCTTGTCGTGACTTACTTTGTACTTGCCTTGGCTCTTTTCCAATTGTTCTTGAACTCTTTGGTGTACCAATTGGATTGTTTCAATGAACCTTCTTGCTTTGTCTATGTCACTATGACCATCAATAGCAAAATCCTTTCCAAAAATGAAATCCAAAGGAGACTTAGGAAAGTATCCCAAACATGCTTCAAATGGCGATGTTTGAGTTGAAGAGTGCTTGGTCCGGTTGTAAGCATGCTAAATGTAGTGAAAATGTTCATCCCGCAACTTAGGATGCTTGCTACAATACTCATGAAGAAGATGTATCATTGTTCTGTTCACCACCTCGGTTTAACAATCTGTTTTCAGATGAAATGTTGTACTCTTTTTCAATTTGGTGTCCATGAATCCCCACAAGCTTGACCAAAAGTTCCCAACAAAGCGAGAATCTTGATCGCTAACAATGTATGTGGGCAATCCAAAATGCACCCATACATTTTGAAAGAATAACTTAACAGTTTGTTCAACTGTTATTTTCTTTTTACATGGCATCAAAATACACATTTTGCTGAACCTATCCACAACTATACACAAATAATCATGACCTATTTTTGACAATGGAAGACTCCTATAAAATCCATAGAAACACTCTCCCATGGTCGTGAAGGTACTGGAAGTGGTGTGTACAATCCTATATTCCTATTGCTAGGCTTATTGACTACACATAATGAACATACTTTAATAAAACGTGACACACTTTCAAGCATACAAGGCCAATATAAATACCTCTGTAGATGTGCCACCATCTTACTTACACCAGAATGACCAGGAATACGAGAACTATGTGCCTCTCTTATGATGTTGACTATTTCTCCCTATGGAATATAAAGCTTACCAAGATGGTACAACATGTTATCATGCAATTGATAATCCAATTCCTCTACTTGGTTACCTTGACTCAAGCTTGTGTAGACATCCTAAAAGTCATTGTCTAATGCATACTGCTTAATATAACTTTCATGCAAAACATAATTGTGCTTGAGTAAAGTAGTTGCACTAATAATAAGCATAGAAATCATATCAACAACTTTATTGTAGATACCTTTCTTATACCTTATTACGAAGTGGAATTGTTGAAGAAAACCCATCCATCGGAAGTGCCTTGTTTGTTGCAACTTAGATTGAGATCGTAAGTATTCCAATGGTTGATGATTAGTGTGAATAATTGTTTCCTTATCCATCAAGTAGTGTTTCCAATTTTTCACACTTTGCACCAATGCATACAATTCCTTCTCATATGTAGGATAATTAATCAATGCACCATTGAAAGTTTTCGAATGAAAACAGATAGGCTTACCATGTTGCATGAGGACTGCACCCATGTTGTAGTCACTAGCATCAGTCTAGATCTCAAATGACTGTCTCAAGTCTGGAAGTGCAAGTACTGGGAATGAACTGATCTTTTCCTTCAATGCATCAAAGGCCTTTTGTTGTTTGCCTCCCCACTGAAAATCCTTTTTCACACTAGTCAATGGATGCAAAGGAGCTGCTATATAAGAAAAGTTAGTAATGAATTGGGCTGCTCCCAAAAAACTTCTTACCTCAGTAATTGTCTTGGGCCTTGACCAATTCATAATGACATCAACTTTGGAGGGATCTATTTTCAACTCACCTCCTCCAACAATATGACCCAAGTAAACTAAATAAGTTTTTCCAAACTCACAATTTGACATATTTAAATACAAATGTTCTTTCTTTAAGACATCAAGTACTTTTCTCACATGCATGGTATGTTCATCATGATATTTACTAAAAATTAAGATGTAATCTAAGTAGAATATAAAAAACTCATCAAGAAATGTCCTCAACATATCATTCATCACATGCATGAAGGTAGCAGGAGCATTACACAAACCAAAAGGCATAACTAGCCATTCAAACAAACCTTGTTTTGTCTTCAATGTTGTCTTCCAAATGTCTCCTTCAACAATTATAATTTGATGGTAGCCACTCCTTAATTCCAACTTAGTAAAATACTTTGCATATTTTAATTGATCAAGTAAATCATCTAGTCTTGGCAGTGGGTAATGGTTCTTTACCATAATGTCGTTCAATGCATGAAAGTCCACACACATGTGCCATGTTCCATCCTTCTTTGGCACCAAAACAATAGGTGACCCACATGGCAAAGAACTTGGCCTGATGATCCCTTTATCCAACAACTCTTGAATTTGATTTTTAATTTCTGCACTTTCCATCACTAGCATCCTGTACATGCCAATGTTAGGAAGAGGACTATCTTGCTGAAACTGTATCTCATGTTGGATTCCTCTCTTGGGAGGCAATCCTTTTGGTTCCTAAAACATCTCATAATATTGGTTAGCAACATCAACCAATTCAGATTTCAATCTTTAGTCAGAACCTTGAAAATTTTCATTATCAATATCATTCTTGGGTTCGATCATTAGAAGCACAAAATTGTTACTATAATTCACTAGTCTTTTCATCTGCCTCGCATTAACAAGTGAAAGATTTAGTTTCTTGTTATGAACTCTTACAATGTATTCTACTCCATATTTGAACAAATGGTATTCGTTTTCATGTCTATGGAAGATAGCTTTTCTGTCATAGAGATACAGGTTTCCCAAAACTATACCACATATATCTAATGGCACAACATCAAGTTCCACTTCATCTATGAAATTTGTAGTAATGGAAAATTCCAGTCTAAGCTTTCTAGTTACTTGACATTGTGCATTGTCACACACCCATCCTAATGGATATGGTTTATGATGTGGAATGGTTTCCCAGTTTAAACTTTTGACAATTTTTTCAGAGATGAGATTGGCTTGAGAGCCACTATAAAAAAGAGTTTCAATTATGCTATGTTTTGAGATTACCCTTATGTGAAAAAGTTCCATCCTCTTCTCTTCATTTGGAGTTTCATTGTGTAATTTGAAGTACTAGTGCTAGTAATGAATTATTTTCCTTTCATACCCATGGCTGTAATTTTAGTTTCATCACTTGAATTGGATCCCAAATCCTATTGAGTGGTTGCAACTATCTTTTGTTTTCCCTTCTTGTTGAATTTCTTTGGTTTCATTTCAGGATGAAGCTTCTAACAATGAGCTTCATCGTGACCTTTTTTGGAAAAATGCTTGAATTTTAATATCTCTCCTTCCTTCTTAATGGATGCATTTTTCTTTCCTTTCCCTGTGAAGCCCTTTTCTTTTCCTTTACCCTCTTCTGGAGTAGTTTTCCCTCTTGCCTCAAGATGATTGGCTTGCACATACACCTCATCTAGATTATTGGGATTAAACACAAGGATAATATGCCTAAGGTAATTGTGTAGACCCCTATATACTTCAGTAATGTGTCTTGTGATTGAAAATCTACACCTAACATTAGAGACCTTCTTCTAAATACTTAGGTGTAATCTTGCACATTTTGACCTTTAAGTTGTTTAAAGTTCTACCAATTCATGATGGATTTCTACATATATGCTAGAGGGAAAATTTGTCTTTTAATTGCAGCAGTGAAATCAAACCAAGAAATTGAGATCTTACCATGTTTTTTTATCTCTTCTTGTGTCCTGGATTCCCACAATACTAATGTTGCACCCTCCATCCTCAAGGAAGCTAACTGAATCTTTATGTCATCATATTGAAGGTTTTGAATTCTAAAATATACCTCCAACTGATGTACCCAATTGTCAAGCTTCTTTGCATTCACTTCACCATTATACACGGGCAATTCAAAAATAACATTGAGTTTTAATAGGGTTGTTTTACAAGTTCCTTTTGAGGTATGTTAATGAGTATGAGTAAGGGTTGTATTAGTGGAAGAGGATGAAGATGCCTGCGAAGTTGAAGAATAAGATGATGGTGGAGATGGTGGAGGCTTTCCTCCATAGCCATTACATCCTCCTCCTAAAGAACCTTCCCCTTTTGGAGGCTTGGATCTTTCGCCCTGTAGTCTGGTATTCCTCTCCTCATAGAGGACTTTAACCATCTCTGTCATGTTGAAGAAAGCCTTCCTCAAAACCTTCTCATCCTCTGTCATATTTGTAGGCTCTCCTTCAAGTGACATGCTCACTGAAGCCTCAATTGCAATTTGAGGTATAACTGGTGGTGGAGATTGTGGCAACCTTACACTCCTTCTCCTTGACCCAACTTCAGGACTTTCAACCAGCTTCCCTTCCCCTCTCTTCAGCTTCAACCTTGTAAGCATGGCATTCGCTTGTAAACAATTAAATCCTTCTTGCACAAAGAAAACCAAGAGCTTTGATACCAAACTTGATCTGAATGGGATAATTAGTTGATGTACTAAATTCCTTTTCAGAATATGTGAAAAGTGCTTAAAGATTCATGAGGTTAATTGCAAGTTTAAAAATGAGTTTTTGAGTGTTTTTATGAAAATTTCATGTAAAAATTAACATAAACAAATGACTGAACAACAACATATAATAGAAATGAACATCACCAAAAGTGGTATCACAATAGCACATGATGAAGGAGTTCACCTCGCCTGGGCTACGTCTCCTTAGTCCATTTTCTGATGGCTTGACCCTCTCTATTATGTTCAAAAACGTAATACATGAGTTTACAATGCTTAGATAGCTCTAAAACTTGTTCCCATGGCTCCAGCATGCCTAAAAATGCCTTTCTTGCCTATTTTGTCTCCTAATTTGCTGCAAAATTGAAGAAGTTATGGCTTCCCCAAGTCTTTCTACTAATTGCACCACAATTTCCCCAAAATCCGGTACCATCCTATAAATTTGCCCCAAATTGTGCTAATGGAGCACCGATTTTGCCATTTTTTGAGCGAAATTTTCGAGCACGTCACATGGCCTATAAGGCCTTAAATCTGAATTTTATGGCCATATGCCTAGGTTTAAGGCATCTGAATTTTATGGCCATATGAGGGACACATGCCCAAGGCTAAGGCCAATGACCCATCCTCGCTAATCGGGCCCCCACTCCTCTCTACTAGTGGTCATGCTGGGTGGTGCGTCCAAGGCTGGCCCCATGGGCTGACCCTTTCCCGAGAGTGCGCATGACATATCATTTAAATAAACACCAAAGACTATAGTGGTTAAGAACTATTATGTTGGTGCATTGGTAGGAGCTCCGGCTTGTGACTTAGTGGTCGTGTGTTCAACTGCCGCTATTGTTGCCCAGACCTTAGGCAAACTTTTGGTGGCCCCTGGGCTGGCATGTGGCAGCCTATGGTTGGGCTAAGTGTCAACCTGTGGTTGGCCACCTTCCATCCAATAAAAAACTATCAAATGCGCCCAATCCAAAAAATGTCACTTGGCATCATGCAATTCGCTGAAGGCCCATTGACCATTCAACCCTGCCACGTTAGCCTACACAATTGGCACGACATCAGCAGCACGGACTGTTGACTGTGATGTCACATTTTGCAAAAATTCGCCCATTTGGGAATGTGAACATAATATGATTCTAGGAGCATACGGTGTCCATTTTGCATGAAACAAGTTTCACTGGATTCAAGATGACGAGAACTACGCAGTCATTTGGGTTCCACACTGATCCGACAACTGTTGAATTTTGAGCTATTTTTTGAGCACCTGATCAGGGAAGGTCCTCTAGGGTTACATGGAGCTCTTATGCAACTCATCGCCAATGTGTCCCAACACCTTCATTTCAGATGTGTGCTTGAGTTCGACCATGCCACATCGCCCTAACCATTCCCTTTTATGATTCTTTCAACACCATCGAGATGACCTAGCCTTTTAAAATTTCAAGGTGACACAGACAACCTATGAGGCTTACTTCATCCAATTCGATGCGTTTTATAACTCACCCTACAATGTTCTCCCATAAGTAAAATCTTGGGAGTCTCTTTAGTGCATCCGCTTGAAACCTCTAGGGTCCAGGATGTCGAGGTGACATCATCACAATAAAATGTCGGGGTGATATAAGATGTCATCATACTCTCAATATGTCCTCCTCCAAAAGTGCCACATGTTGCATGATTTGAGCCCTCATGGACCTTGAAAAGGCTAGAACAAGGTTCCACATGGCATGCCATAATGTAACCACTTCACCCTCTTTTCCATATCATGCGTCTCGTTATCCTGGGTCCTACCACAAGTTCTAGCCCCTTGAATCATACATTTTCACATTATAAGAGAATTCAAGTTTCCATATGTCACTTTGTGTTGGGGCATGCAGCTGGCCCTACTATGCCAAATTACCTTGAGAATAAAATCTTTGGAGTTTCCATTGGGTCTCCCCTTGAAACCTCTGGGGAAAAATTTTCGGGGTTGTTTGATGGCCATAAGCGCTTACTCTTTGATGGCTCAGATTTGTCCTATCTAAGTGCTTGATCACCGCGCTTGGTCATAGTATCAAATAGGGTCTAAGTAATTTCCTTTTGAAGTTATGTGATCTAGGCTTAAGGTTTCCAACCCCGCATGCTTTAGCAATTATTAGTGCAAAAGTAAGAGGCCTTTACCAGGGATCTAAGTGGGTGTGGCTTTATATACATATAATGAGCGTACGAGCCTTTTGAGCTATCCCTCCTAAACTTTTCTAAGACTCGGCCACAAAATTTAATCCACTGTACACATACATTCCTATATAATACGCACAAACACACACACACACATATAAACACCATGCTATCTCTTCTTATCTTTATAAGAGCTTGCCCAAATTTGGCAAGTAGCCTGTAAAAGCATATATACATACAAATGTTTTTTTTATGAATTGGAGTAATTTATTAATCAAAAATATGGTACAAGAAGATACATTCAAGAGAGACAGAAAACCGGCAACTATAAATGATAGGACTATCAACCTCGATTCCGGAGAAGAAGTGAAACAAGCAAGAAGCTACAACATATGGCTGGAAGCAAAAAGACTGACTTCTACCCAGAATGGGTAGAAGCCTCAACATGAAGCTTTTTCCTTTTCCTTTCTTTGACTTCGACCCAACCATCCTGGGGTGAATGAGCAATAACAACTTGAAGATTGGGGATCTCCACAGGGGGGCCCTCGTTTTCTGAATTAGAGGAGGTGGTCAAATGGATGTGTTTCTAAGCGATGGCTATATCGGAGGACTGCGCCGGACCATCGGTGGAAGGGACCATGGAATGAGGGGCTTGATCCAATTCCGCATCGCTACCTTCATCTTTAGAGCTGGAGGAATCAGAATCCAGGACTAGAGGTGGAGAGCAAGGAGCCCATCGTTTGGAGTTGGAGTTGGAGAGGTTATCCTTATTCTTTTTTGCCAGGAGAGATGGGCAGGTGTTCTACAGATGCCCTGATTGGTGGCAATGGAAGCAACGGAATGAAATATTTTCGTATCCAGTGTCTAGGTCCAGACAAAGTCATTTATCTTGAGATTGATTTGGTCTGGAATTCCTTTGCTCAAATCTAACTCCGCACATATTCTGGCATATGTGTAGAGACCTTTGGTTTCCTGCCAGAAATCTCCCATAAGGAAACTGCCCAAGGTGTTGCCTATAGCTCTATAGACAGCAGTATGCCATAAGTGGGTAAGTAAGTTTGGAAGCCTGATCCATACAGGTGTCCTGGTAATGAATACAGTTGTTGGATCAAAGTCTGGGAACCAAGGAGTCAAGAAGAGCCCTGCAATTCCCGTGAACCAAGGGCCTTCTTCTAAAGCCTTTTCATAATGCTTACTGTTATCAAATATAACAATGAAGTAACCTTTTGAACAGAAATTGATCTTACAATGATGAGTCCAGGTTGCATGGATCCATGCATAGAGATCTTGATCACAGCCACAGTCCGTTAAATCTGCAAATGATGGCTCTTTTTGCAAATTCTTGAAGTTGGGATGCAAGACCTTCATGGGTGATTTCAACAGAGGGAACTTCTTCTATCTTATCAACCAAAAAAGGCTTAGGTTTAAGGACCTCTGGGGGTTTGGGGTTCATAGAGTGTACTGCATCTTTGTATGAGAAAGGAGAATCAGAGGATGACTGTCCTGCTGCACCTCCTCTCAAACGAAGGGTTACCACCAAAGAGCTTTTTCTGGTAATGTTGTAAGTAGAGAGGGGAAGAAGGTCTTCAAGTTGTTTACCTTTAAAGAGAAGTCTCTGAAGGCCTAAAGGGACCCTAGTCCGCCATTCTAGATCCAGTTTAAGATCCAGCACCAGATTTGAAGAACTGACCCATTGCAGGATGGTTTTGCCTATAGGTTGAGAAATTTGGATTTGAAAAGATTCAAAGAAGTGCCCAAACACTGTGCTAGGACCTCTTGTGCATTTGAGAGCAAATCTTCCATGGCGATGATAGGGAGGGGATTTCTCCTCTGCAAGCATATCTGGTGAGTTTGAAAAGCAGATCCACTACTTTCTTATGGCAGAGAGGATGGTAGCCCCATATTTTCCAAATAAATACTTGTGCAGAGGATTGATAACCTGCCGTTTCAGCTCTACAACCCAGTCGTTGTGTATTGCCAGCATTGGTACCTCTGCAGGGAGATCTAGCAGGTTCGAGAGGAAAATCCGCTGTTGGTTGTAGAAATCCAATACTGATTGGATTGTGGCTGTAGCCTATTTAGAATCGCTGTGAACAATGAGAATGGCCTTGTGGGTATCCTCCATGAATTCTCGCTGGCCCTTTTTGCACGAAACCCCATAGTGAAAACCCTCTTCATTGATCTCCACTAGTTGTTCCACGGCCACTACAAACTGTGCCTCTACACCAGGCAGCTGGAGAGGAAAATCCAACCTCGGCGAATGTTTCTTCTTGAGTGGCAGTGAGGGGCCCTTGCAGCCAGAAACCAAATCATTCTCCAGGCTCTTCTCCTATGGGACATCGATACATAGAGACACGGCCCTCTACTGCACTTTTTTCACCGGGGTTTTTCCCCCATCACTCTGCAGAAGATTCTCATCTCTGATTTCCAACACAGGCCAAAGTCGAGACCCCTTATAAATTGGTCTGAATACCCCCACTCCCGGGCGTCCATTGTGGGAAAGGGTTTTTGGTTCGAGATTGCACAGACCAGCCATGGAATCCGTTTATAGATCTCCTATATACATACAAATATTATTCCTTCTAAGCATTATATTTTATAAATTAAGGCCTACAAGCCACATCATTTCATGCCATGATCCAATTAAATTAATAGAGGTTGTCTACCTCTTCATACATAAACTACTTAGACCAATTTGCAGGCTCAGGATGGGTACAAGAATAAACCCATTCCTAGGAAAATATTCAAGAGCACTTCTATACAATAAATCACATTCCTTATTTTTAACATGAATAGTTCATGAATAGAGTGGCCAAATATTTGAACATTTTAATGCAATTAGTTAACCATTAACAAAGATTCTCATCTCTTCATGCTCAAACACTTCCTAGGTTAATTTCAATCTTAGACATCCATAGGAAGTGAACTGTTCCTTACATATTTACACAAGATATTGATATTCCTCATTCATGTAGGTAAACAACACTCCTAGACCTTATCATGACATTATTTCAGCACAATAAACAAAGACATGACAATAACATGCATAAATACATAAGATAATACTTATCTTATAAGATATCTGGAAACTGAGATTGGGACTCTAACTCCCCACCCAACTTTGGACAATCCACAACCACATTTACTTGTAGCTGTCACCCTCGAGCTAGATTCTAGTGCTTGAGGAGGAGTGCATTTGAGAGGAAATTTAACCAATATTGAATTTCACAAGGTCACTCTGCCTTCATCCACCAACTACACAAGCTTCCACTCAGTCTTTCTAGACTTTACAGACATGATTAACAACCATACCAAGATACCAAAGTGCAAAGAGTCTAAACTCACTTTCAAGAGAAGAAATTTCACATCAAGAAACGTTCCTTATTTGATAATCTACTGATGAGTAAGATATCACCCCTCCAGATACTTCACCAATGAGTCAAGAACCTAAGCTTTAGCCCCAAGGAAACTCTTGGTGATTCATCAACCCTCACAAATACTTGAGTGTCTCTTCCTAATATTGTAGGTTCATCAATCCATAGGCTTCTAGTGGGTTTTTTAGCATTTAGGAAAGCCATTACTCTTTATAATATTTCACCCAGAAAGCCTCTCAAGGTTTCCTTAGCTAGTTCATCTTTTCCAGAGCTCGATCACTCTAATTCGGATCGCTTCTCTCCACAACACCTCCGACCATTGGAGGAATTTCTTCCACTGCTCAACGTTGTGTGTTCTTCCAATGGGAAAGTGTTGAATGGGTTCTCTACCTCCTGCAACTAGTTTTCATGCCCCTTAAACTGACTATTTGTCTGCCTTTTTCGAGGCTCCACGCAAATCAACTTCCTTGTACAACACAACCAACATAGTTACTGATAAAACGAAAAAATTACCTAGTACTCATTTTTTTGAGGTAGCAAAAAACCACTCAATTTTGAAAAGTGGTGATTCAGAATACACATTTTTTTTTGGAGCATATTTTTGGCACTTTAAATTTTCTTATGTATCAAGTATGAACATTGTTTTTGAATGTTAGTGATTTTCATGCTGATTTTTAAAAGTGTTGATGCAACATCAACACATTTTTTTAGAGGGCTTATTTTTGTTAGTGATTTTCATCTTTATTTTGAAAAGAATTGATGCAACATCAACCCTTTTTGTTTAGAGGGCTTTTTTTTTACACTTTAAATTTTCTAATGTGTTAAGTGTAGATATTTTTTTTTAATGTTGGTGATTTTCATGTTGATTATAAAACATAAAAAATAAAATTAAAAAACATGACAATTATATATATATATATATATATTATATATATATATATATAATATATATATATATATATATATATATATATATATATATATATATAATATATATATGAAAAAAAGAAAAAAACAAAATTAATGTGTAAAAATAAAAACAATAAAAAAAACACAAAAATAATACAAAAGAAAACAAAAATTAAAATATTGAAAAAAAAATTAAAACAATAAAAAATTTAAAACACAAAATTTTAAAAAAATAATAATAACAAGTAATAAAGCATAAAATAAAAAATAAAAAACATGACAAAAAAAACAAATATATAAAATATATAAAAAAGACAAAAAAAAACTATAAAATGTAGTTGATGGCAGTGTCTATGGATAGTAATGACGAGTAGAGGAGAGGTACGTCCGACTGACCCCCACACACTCAAAGCAATGGGTGCGGTGGCCCTTGGCATGAGTACATGCAAGGGTGGTGGGAAAGGTGGCAGAGATGGTAGGGGCGAGGTGAGATGCATAGTAATTAAGGTGAGATAGGTGCGTAAGAATTGTAATTTGGTTTGTGGAGTAAGGAGTTGGAGCAAGAGAGAAGGAAGGTGACGTCAACAACGACAACAAACTTGGAGTGGAAATGGATATGCATCTTGGCTCTTTGCCTCCTTTTCAATGTCGACCTAGTTTGATTCTTGCCAGGGGGAGAGGGAGATACCTAGGAAGGGTAATTGGGGGAAATGCAGGGAAAATTGGTGGAGGCATCGAGTTGTATTAGTCTAGCTTCGCGTCTTCGTTTTTAGCCTGTCAGGGTTTGATTTGGGTTGTGGCTGTGAGGACCTTATTATGGGGGGCACTGGGATCCTAGGCTTCACATACTGTGGGCTGAGGGGCTGGTCGTTGGGGATGGGTAGGTAGTCACTTGCCATTGGAGGCTGAGGGTAGCAAATGGAAGGTAACATTTTGGGTTGGCGGATGGACTAGTGGTTGCAACCACGACAAGCTATGGGGAGCTGGGAATAATTTCCGCGCTAAGAAATCAGCTAAGATCCTTGTGGGGGAGGACAGGCATGACAAGGGAAGAGGAATGGCTCTAGGTTACTAGACAGAGGGGAATGGGATGGCACACCATAGAAAAAAACTAATCGGGTTAAAGCTAAGCCCAATTGCATGCCCTCGGCAGGGGCCTGCCATCCACACTAGGTATGCGAGGCAACAGAGAGGGAGGAATGAAGAGCCAGAAGGGATAAGGAGCCCCACCATGTCTCAAGACTAGCCCACCACCCACTCTACCCCCTGTTCTGCTCATAATTGGGACTAGACAAAGAATAGAGAGAGTGATAGTATTGACAATCCAAGCTAGGACAATAACATGCTACAATGCTTGTAGTTAACATCTCTTTCTTGTGAATAGGTTTCAAACTATGTTGATATGGCTTAGCCAGCAAGAGGACAGGGTCGTGGAAGACGAGGCTAGGAGCCTCGAAAGGCTAAGGACCCGAGTGCGTCAGAACCCCGCAGAGGGAGGAAATCATTGGAGCATCTTATTAGTGAAGCAGTCGTGACATACCGAGAAGGAACAGATGAAGGCATTCAGAATTTGTTAGAAGAATGGGAAGAAGAAATCAAGAAGGGCAGTGAGATAGAGGAGGAGATGGAGAATTGGAGGACATTAGTCTTGGACCCTAGGAATACTAGAGGAAGGATAACCCAATTCAAGCAGACTTCATACCTCTACTGGCTAATGAAAATCCTGATGGGGAAGGCCATGGAACAGATCTCGATGGGGATGACACTCTCTCCAAGGCATGTCAAGTTACAAACAAGATCTGCAGAGAATTTAGTTTCAACTCCATAAGAATGACATTAGATTGGATAGAATTCAAAGGCACATTCCATACATCATAGAATTGATTGAGATGCCTGGAGCAAGTGTCAAGGATCCAACACTTGTGGAATTGTCATTGGATGAGAAGAAGGGATAGTCAGTTTACCTTGTTTCTTTTTGTTTTATATGCGATTAGCATTTACTTTACGTCATGCATGTTTAAGGATAGCTAGACATATAGAGTCTAGTCATGAAACAAAAACATACTTAGCTTGGTTAGAAAGATTGAAACTTGATTGTTTTTGGATGGCTTACAATGAGGATAGGTGGCCAACAAACTTGGTTTCCCATTGGGCAAGTTGAGGCCACCTAGCCAACCTATGTGGTGTAAATTTTTCGATTATAAATAGAAAATGAAAAGTTCTGCCAAGCTTAACAAAAAAAAAAGGAAAATATTTCAAAAATACAACATAATTTAGAAAAATAAATAAAAATTAACAAAAAAATGAAAAAACAATTTTTTTTTATTAAATAAAAAAAAAACAAACAAATAATTAAAAACAAAAATAAAAATCATCCCTAGCCACCCCGAGGGTGGCTTGGCTGTGGGGGTGAGCAGGGAGGCAGCTGCGTGAAGCTCCCACCCTACCCACCCCGATAGCCCAACAGGCCCTAGAGTGGTAGGGGCTAATTCTCGGAATCGACCCCTACCACACCTTTTTTTTCGGTTTTTTCAATTTTTTTTTACAATTTTTTTTAAAGATTTTTGTTATAATGTTTTATTTTAATTTTTAATTTTGTTTTAATTTTTTTTATTCTTTTTTTGTTGAAGCAAGAATCGGTCCTTCTATTCAAATGCATCTAAAAAACAAATTACATAAAGTACAACAAACCCAAAGGAGATGTGGGCCATAGAATTAACGAGCCACACAAAGCCTTGGGCGCTGAGCCAAAGGCTCAAAATCCATGCCTAGGGCCCACAAAACATAACTATGAGACCTTCAAAGTACAATCAATCGTTGAGAGCATTCGATCCACCTTCAAAGATCTGATGGACAAGGCTCTATATCAGAACGAAAACATCCAAACTCTTTAATTTTTGAATCAGACCCGATGAGGAAATAGAGACCGCCATATAATGATTTTGGGTCCACCTGGGGATAACCCTCGAGCATGTAGACCGCCCGAAATCCACCGATCCCAACCTTGAAGAGAGACAAGCACGGTAGATAACACTGCACCCACACCCGAAGTCCAATAAAGCCATCATTTAATTTAAGTTCGGGGTCCAACAGGCATGGTAACCTCCTTGGAAATTGCCATGTGAAATCCCTAGGATTGTTTCAAATCGGCCTAACTGCAAGCACATTAACCAAATGCCCGACCAAGCTAATTCAAAGGTGATATTCTTTAGAGAATTATGTTATTATCAAAAGTCTTGTCATTTAAATTGACTCCCGCCCGAAAACTTTGGGTATGAAGGTTTCAAGGTACATATTCCCGCCCACAGACCAGATATCCATGCGCTTCTTCACTATAAAAGATAAAAATAGCCTTGTTTCCTTTAGTTTACATCCTTCTAGTTTCCCCTGCTTTGAAAGAGCTCCATGTCCGTACACGCCTGTCTGAGACACTCTTTCCTCAATCTGCCTTAGGGGGTCCCTATCTAATCATAAATTTTATTTCTCTTAGCACAGAGCACGCCTTCATTAGCTAATATGTCTGCTACTTTGTTGGTTGTTCAGTGCACATGCATAAAACTAAGGGTTCTCATGTTCTGTAGGTGGGATTGAATCCGTTGATACACTTGCAGAAGATGCCAATGTCTTGAGACTTTATCTGGAGCAGAGCCATAACAAAATTTCTGGACCAAATTAATAATCAATTCAGAGTTAGCTTCAATTATGGTATTATGAAGATTTGAGTACCTCAAGATTTCTAGACATTGCTCAAGGGCCATAAGCTCTGCCATATTGTTAGTGGATTTTCCCAAATGTATATGAAAGATGGCTTTTATGAAATCCTTTTCATCTCTTATTACTCCTCCATACCTCGCCATACCTGGGTTTCCTTTTGAGGCCCCATCAATATTGCATTTCAAAAATCCCTTGGGGGGAGGGGTTTCCAGAAATCCCTATCAGTTATTATATGACTTACATTCCTATTTTTCCTTGTGGGACAAGCCCCTGAAGACCCAAATGCAGTAGTATCTACACATCTGAATATTTTGGTTGGTCGTCAGGGGGATTTTTAATGAGGGTCCCAACTGTCTTATTGAGCTGTCTTAAAATCTGAGCCATGATGTTCTGGGGAGAACCTTTCATATTCTTAAATATTCTATTATTGCATTATTTCTAGACATCCTAGATTAGAAAGCCCATAACTAAATCCCAAGCTCTGTTTATTATTTCATTGTCAGAGAAGTTTTTCCTCCACTTCTTCAGAGTATTGGTAATGCTGCCCATGTCCCTGTCTGTTTGTCTGAATATAGAAACTACCCAGTTCCACAAGGTGGATGTGAATGGGAGAAGTTGAGTAGTTGATCCATAGTTTCTTCTTGTAATTCACATAGCTGGCATCTAGATGGACTAGATACCCCTCTTTTCCTAAGGTTTTCCCAGGTCAAAAATTTTTTGCGCTACACTAACCACATGAATGGTTTGATTTTCATCTAGCGTTGGTTTTGCCATAGGTCCTTCCATACCCAATAAGGGTTTGGATAGTCAAGTCCAAGGGTTATGTGCTTGGCCTCTTTGAGGTTAAATTTGCCTTCATTGTTTTTGCCCCATCTCAACTGGTCTGAATCAGCTGATGTCATAATATTTCTCTGATCCAAGATGGTTGTTAAAGCTTTTGCCTGTGCCTTCAATGGGGAGTCATCATTGTATACCATATTCTTCCATACTCTCCATTTTCCCTCACTTATTTCCTGATCCCAAAAGTCATTTAGCCTAAGTAACCCTATCATTCTTGAGATTGGCGAGTTCTTCTCTTAACAGTTTAGGTTCCTGTTGCCAATTATCTTCCCAAAGCCAAGCAAGGTTTCCAGCTCTTATTTCCCAGAAACTATGTTTCTGAACAATGGATCTACTCTCCCAATATTTTTTCCAAATGTGGGAGCCTTTGATGAGCCCAGACATTCTAATGTGATCCCTTTCTTGCCAATTGTTTGCATATTTCTGTTTCCAAAGTTTGACCGAAGGTGAAGTCGAATATTTTATCCATCTCCACCATAGTTTTGTCCCCAAAACTTTGTTAAGTATTTCAAGGTCATCAAGTCCCAAACCTGCATGTGTCTTAGGTTTACAGATCTTTTCCCAGGCTACCAAAGCCCATTTTTTTTTCTTTTCCCCTTTGCCCCAAAGAAAATCTCTTTGGATATTTCTACATTATTGCATAACTCCTTTAGGAGCTAAAAGGGCTAAAAACATAAAGATGGTAACCATTTGAAGGATAGATTTTGTGAGCACTAGTCATCCTGCTAAATTCAAGGACTTGTTTGTCCATTTCCAGATTTTGTCCTCAAGCTTATTGGTCATAGGCTCCCAAATTTCCTTTCTCAGAGGTTTGTCCATTAGAGGTACTCCCAAATATTTGGAGGGTAGCATATCTCTCTGAAAGCCTGAATTCTAGAAATATGTCTCTGAATAACATTGTCAGTATTAAAAAATAAGATCTTCGATTTGGAAAGGCTTACCTCTGTACCTCTAGCCTTTGCAAAGTCATTCGGGATTTATTTGTAGGCTAGTGCTTCCTTGACCGTGGGTGTACCTTGCAGCATGGTATCATCCACAAATTGTTGACGGGTCAAAGCCTCTCCATTCATGGTAAGTTTGAGACCTTGGATTTGGCCTTCTGCTTTAGCAAATTTGATAGCATTGGCAAGCCCTTCCATCATGAGAATAAAGAGGAAGGGTGAGAGTGGATCTCCTTTTCCGAGACCTCTCGAAGGTTTGAAGGTTGTGGGTGGTGAACCATTTAACAGGATTGAAAAACTAGAGGTAGTTACAAGGGCTATTACCCATCTTATCCAGTTATGGTCGAATCCATAAGCTATTAGAACTTCCCTGATATAAGCCCAACCTAGCTTATCATAAACATTTTCTAGGTCAATTTGTATAATCATTCCTGCCTACCTATTGTTCTTAAGTGAGTGAAGCACCTCGTGAGCTTGAATAATATTGTTGAGAATTTTCCTGCCTTCCACATGTCTAGTTTGCTCCTCAGACACGAGAGTTGGAAGAAGGGGCTTAAGCATGTTGGCAATTATTTTGGAAATAATTTTGTACACCACATTGCGTAATGCTATTGGTCTAAATCTATTTGGTGTCATAGCATTAACTTGCTTTGGAATCGAGGATATGAAAGAGGTATTGAGCGCCTTCAAAACAATTTTGTTTTTCCTTGAGTCCACCACATCTATGATATCGTGCTTGACTATTCCCCAACATGCTTTAAAGAAGTCAACATTGAACCCATATGGACTTGGCACTTTTCCTTTTTGCATATATTTGATGACTCCGCTGACCTCCTCTTCATTCACTGGTCTGTTTAGATTATAGTTGTCTTCTCTTTTCACAAGCTTAGGAATGTGCTTTGTAAATTCCTTGACGAATTGAGATCTGTCTAAAAGAGGTTCCTCAGCTATGCCTTGGAAATGTTGAACGAGAACAACTTCTATTTCTTTGTGGCTATTGAGTTGATTTCCTTGAGAATATTTGATTTTTGAAATCCTGTTATGAGACCTATGACCCATGGTAGATTTATGAAAAAACCAAGTATTACATTCTCCTTTTAACCAAAGTACCCTTGATTTCTGTTTCCAGAATATCTCCTCTTGCTTGCATAATCCTTCCCATTCTTGTTGATGATGGTTAGCTTGTTGCTTACTCTCCTCGTTGAAGCCATATGTGATGAGGATCTGGTTAATTTCTTGTAGCTTCCGTTCAACTATTTTCTTGAATTCAAAAATGTTTCCAAACTCATTCTTATTCCAATATTTAAGCCTGATTTTGATGTGTTTCAATCTTTTATGTAGGAGGAACATTTTAGTGCCCTGAACTTGCATATCCTCTGTCCACCATTTTTCAACATTGTTGATAAAGTTAGGATGGGTAAGCCAAATGTTTTCAAATCTGAAAGGTCTGTTTCTTTGAGTTCCTATAAAGGACGCTTCAAGTTGAACAAGCCAGTGATCCAAGCCACCAAAAGGGAGTATCGTAGCTGGAAAGTCAGGATGAGGTCCTCCAAGATAATAAATCTGTCCAGTTTTGAGCCCACTTGAGACTCTCCTCCCCTTTTATTGTTCCAAGTGAAGATAGCATTACTTGTCTCTGTATCTACTAGCCTCATGTTGTTTATGAAATTTTGAAAAGCTATGGAATCTCTGCCTAGTGATCTAGTTCCGCCATTTTTTCTGATAGGGACCTAATCATGTTAAAGTTCCCTTCTAGAATCCAGGGGATACTTGAATGCCTATTCCTTAATTCCTCTAGTGAGTTAAGAAGCCTGATTTTGTCATCAGGCTTTTATGGACCATAAACATTTGTAATCAAATAAACTTCCTTGTCCAGTAAAGGTTGGATGACCATTGATAAATAGTTCCTAGATGCTTTAGAATCTAGGATTCCTAGCTTCTGAGGGTTCCAAAGTGTGAGAATTCCTCCTACTATTTTATCTGCTTTAACTTCGAGATATTCATATTTAATCAACCATTTGTTGTGTACTTCTCTTATTTTTTCTATTGAACATTTTTTTTCCTGAATAAATATCATATCTGGTTTTTCTACTTTCATTCTATTGGTGAGATTTCTTTGTTTCCTTTTGCTTCCTAGACCCCTAATATTCCATGTTCTAAGCTTCATTAAGAAAGATTTATAAAGGAGTAACTAGTTAGGTCTTTCATCTTACCAGAGTTGATCATGAGTTTTCCACATTCAATCAGTAGCTCATTCTGTTTTTTTCTTCCACTTTTTCTACCTGGATTCTTGGGAGCTTGTCCCCTTATTGCCTTCAGAGTTTTAACCCCCTCGTTGTCCTAACCATCATAGTTTCATTTGATCCCTACACCCTTTGCCTGCGTTCTCCAGAGGAAGAGTTGTTGTACTCTGTTAAATCCATCTTGAGGTAGCGAATCCACTCCTTTGGTTGTTCCTTCCTCCATAAAATTTTCTAGATCGAGATGCTCCCTTTCCAGTATGTCCTACAGTTCATGATCCTCCATACCCACTTCACTTGGGGTCATTTCTTGGTCCCGATCAAGTTCCATAGTGCTTGGTTGATCCTCCCTTTTCTGGATTTTGTTAGGTCTATCCTCCATGCTCTCATCCTTTTCCTTCTCTACCAGATTGTCCTTAATTAATTGATTCGTTCTTTCATCCCCCTCTTCTTCTTCTAATATCTTGAACCTATTATGACTAGGTTGTTTTTCCTCATAGCTTTTTATTTTTTATTTTTTCTCCCTCCTTTTCCTCTGCTCCCCACCTTGGTAAGTATTCCAGTCTCTTTACCTGAAGTTGCTTTGATGCTGCACTCCATTTTACTTAAAGGGAATTCTCTGAAGAGGTGCCCGTGTTCATGGCATTTGTGACATCTGAAGGGTATATGCTCATAGTCCACCACCTGTACCCATTCTTCATCATATACCTCTAAAATTATTTCATTCGGCAAAGCCCCATAAAGGTCCATTTCCACGCATATTCTAGCAAAGGAGGTATATTTTCCTTGCAGAGTGGCTTCTGTTATTTTGAAAAAATGCCCTAGTTTATTACCTATGGCTTTTAGCGACTTTTGCAGCTAGTAATCTAGAGGTAGGGAATATAGTCTTACCCACACTGGTATCGATGTAAATGTTTCTCACTCCAGAACAAATTTCATTACCCAGGGCCTCATATAGAGGCCTGCAACCGCATAGAAGTAAGGACCTCCTTCAAACACCCTGTCTTTATCCACTAGGTTCTAAAACACAACTGTGAAGAAACCCTTGGATCTAAGGTGTAGCTCTATTTCTCCCTTAGGTTTCCAATGGTTCTTTATCCATGCGTGTAGTGCCTTCTCCGTTGGCCAAAACCCCATGAATTTACATATCACTGCATAAGTCGCCATATGCTCTATGTGTGCCTGTAGCACTGGAGCACCTAGCACCACACAGGGTGTGGTGGAAGCCTTAGGTTTACATGGTCCTGTCTTACTGCTGGGGTTAGCCTTCTGACAGTCTACTTCTGTACACTTCTCTTCTGACTTCCTCTTGCATTTCTGCCTACCTCTATGCTCTACTGTTTTCCTATTTTCCTCTGTCTGTACCCCCTATTTCCGCTTCCATGGGCTTCTTGAAGCGGTTTGATACAACATGACTGTAGGAGGGAGTGGAGCTCCCCCCTTCTCACCCCTCCATGGCACCCAACTCTGAAATCCTGCAACAAACCCTAGTTCCATGCATTTTCAGAGCTCCATCCTTTCACATGAGAAGATCGTTTTAATTTTTTTTTAATGTTTATTTATTTATTTGTTATTTTTTAACTTTTTGTTATTTATTTATTTTTAATTATTTTGCTTTTATTTATTTTTTTTTTTTAACTTAACAAAAGTTTGTTTTTTTTTGTTTTTTTCTTAAATTATGTGTATTTTAAATATTTCCCTTTTTTTGGTTTAAATTTTAATTTTATAAGTTAATTTTAACCCTTTTTTTTGACATTTTATAGTTTTTTTTTCTTTTTTTTAATAAATTTGCTATTTTTTTCATGTAATATTATATATATATATATATATTATTATTTTTAAAAAAAATTGTGTCTCTTTTTTATTGTTTTTATTTTTTCAATATTTGATTTTTTTTTTTTTTTTTACTTTATTTTTTTATTTATTTATTATTATTATTATTATTTATTATTTATTATTATTATTATTTTCTCTGCAAGGTCCATGTTGATGCTTGTCTAACTACCCAGTCCCATTATGTGCAATTTGGTAGTTGATTTTAAAATATTCGTTGTAATGAATCGAGTTTGTATCCACAATGTGTCAATTTCATGGTTGGTCTCTAAGTTTTCAATACAATGGGTCCAGTTCACCTACATTGCGTGCTAATTTGATGGTTGATTTTTAAATTTTTGTTGCAATGTATCAAGTTGTCTTAAGCTAAAATTTTAAAATTGCTAATCATTTAACATTTAAAAAATAGATTACCATTGGTATAATAACTCTTTCATTTAGGTGTTCATTTTTAAAGGTTTTTTAGTCGTAAAATTTTTCCATAATATCATGTTTGAAATATTTTGAAAATTTAAGATTTTTTTGTAGCCATAATCTTTCATTTTAATTCCATGGTTTAAAAATTGTCAAGATTTTAATGTTTTTCTAAGTCATGATATTTTATCTTTAATGCTATGGTTGAAAACATTTATAAATATTTTTTCTTTAGCACCATGCCTGGAAATTGTTGGAATTTTAAGGTTTTTCAAAGACGTGATATTTTAAATTTTATGTCATGCCCAAAAATCTTGGAATTTTAAGGCTTTTGAAAGACGTGATATTTTATTTTTAATGTCATGCTTGAATATCGTTTGAAATTTAAAGATTTTCAGAGTCATGATATTTTATTTTTAATGTCATTACTAAAAAATGTTGAAAATTAGCCCTGAAAAAAAGACGTTATTCCAACATCAACACTTTTTTTCAAGGTGTTTTTTGCACACAAAATTTTGGTTTTTATTGCCATTTTTAAAAAATGTTGAAAATGTACCCTGAAAAAAAATGTTATTCCAACATCAACACTTTTCGTTTTTAGCCTGTTTTTCATTTTTTGGGGGGTTTTTGGGCTAGAGTACCCATTTTGAGGTAATAGTTCCCGTTTGATCGGTAACTATGTTAACCCATTCCTTTGTTATTTTTTTTGTCCTTTGTTGCTTGCTGTTAGAGCTAAGAGACACATGGGATTTTCCTTTTATCATTTATTGCATAATCAACCCATTAAACTTCTTAGCCAACCCATGGATGATACATTTAAGATCACCAATTCCTTAAGCAATTTGCCTCTACAAGCAACTGGAATCTTGTTGTAGCGGCTACAACCACCGTCCAAAAATTTGCATTAGCTTCATTTTGGAGCCTCCCTATGAACCATCCTTACTAGCATGTCTTTCACTGAGTAAGAACGTAGGCTTCAACTGAGTTTCAGTGGCCTTCTAGCCTGTGCTTGTCAACTTTTTTGTCTCCCACCACCGGTTATCATTCCTAACTCAGTCGATTTTCTGGCTGAGGTGCTCACCTAGAAAATTGTACAATTCTGGAGGAGAACCAACCTTTCCTCCAGAAATTGCGCATTCCAGCTGGCCTTCTTACTGGGGTCTAGAAATGCGTAATCTAGTGAGGCATCCTTTCCTTTGTAAAATGCACAATTCAACCCAACACTGGGCTTCAGCTCAGAAATTGCGCAATTCTAACTGACAATCAGGGCATCAGTCCAGAAATTGCACAATGCATGAGGGGCAACTAGTCTTGCTCATCCCAGAAATTGCTCAAATTTCATCCCCAGGCTTGCAGACTTTTGCATGTGCTTTCAGGATTGACCAGTTCCCCCTAAGAATGAGCAATCATTATTTGTATGCAGAGGTTGATTTTCCCAAAAAAACAAAAATCAAAAAAGCATCCCTAGATTTTAGGGATCTATTTTTAGCAGATGGAGGTTACATGCAAAAATCGTTTTAGAAACATCCCTCCAAGTGTCTCCTTTTCCTAGATTTGTGGCACGTGCGTTGTAAGCCTCATCCTTATCAAATTTATTTATTCGATGTTGTAGATCTCATTCCTCACATCGATCTTGGAGCTCTAACATCCCACATCACATCTAGGAGTCTTCGGCACATTCAGCTCAACTTTTTTCCTGTAAGTCTGCTTTTCACGTCTTTTGTTGCTTTTCTATCACTTTTTGTATTTCGCTTTGTGTGAATGCTATTTGCTTTGTTTTTTGAATGCATGCTGTCGTTTTAATGCATGTTAGCTTGTAGAAGCATTGTTTTAAGTTTTTCATTGCATCTTACTGTTGTCGAATATATGACATTGTTTCTACACTGACGATCATTGTTTTAAGTTTTTCATTGCATCTCACTGTTGTCGAATATATGACATTGTTTCTACACTGACGATCGTTGTTGGGGTGACTCGCTTCACACACATGCTTATTTCCCGATTTCTGAATCTTTCACTCATTATTTGCATGCATGATCATTCACTCCCATTTACACTTAAATTTTTCTTGCATTCAGAACTTTTCATGTTTTCAGTCACCTCTCGGCAAGTTTGGGCTACCTTAGCTCAGATCTTGCCTTGCCCAGCTAGTAATGCGTGTTTTTGAGAGTGAAGGCTCTGCCTTCCCTCTAGAAACTGCAGAAATCTGGCCCAACACTAGCCTCCAGGCTTGTATTGCACAATTTTGGGAGGCAATGCCTTGTTGGCCCCAGAAACTACACAATGTAGCTCGCTGGGCTTGTATTCCTTGATGATTGAAACTGTGAATTGCGTAGTTTCAGTCCTCAACATGCCATGTTGGAATTTGCATTGCATAGTTTCAGTAGTTAGTCAGCCTCCTAACAACCTAGACTATGCCTTGTGCATTTTTGGTGGTTAGTGTTAGAGCCTAGATTTACCTCAGGCTTAAAAGGTAAGCTTCTAGGTCCACATCAAACCACGCTCAACCTCGTAGCTAGCCCTACGAGGATAGGAGAGGGCTCTCTCCAGGTCAATCTCAGCAAAAGATAATTGATGGGGCTTGAGATGACCGATTTTACAACTAATCTTAGGCTAGGTCTAAAGTGCAAGGATTTGATTTGAGTTTTTGAGGGGTTTTTTTTTCGAAAAAAGGAAAGGAAAATTTGGATCCAGGGATGAGGCGTAGTTTTTGTAGAGTTCTGATTGATGGAAGTAAGGCAATCATTTTGATGCTTTAGATTGAATGAATGGATGGATCAGACTAGTGAGGAGCTAAGGAGGGCAAGCGGGTCTCAAGAGTCCTCCTCAAACAAATGAAAACATTGAAAATTAAACAAAATTTCAAGGCAGAGCACAACAGTCCAATGGATTCTACCTTAATCGCTCATTTTCTTAATTTCAGAAGAAAAGAGAAGGGAAAATGATACACATAAACATTAGTTAACTTACTATTACATAGAGAAAAACACCATCAAAACACAGAGCCACATGGATCCCAACAAGTGCTGCAAAACCCTGGTCTTTCCTTTGCCAAAAATGCAGAAATCAAATGTACAATGGAGTGCCAAGCAATCCCAAGTGTCCAACCATGCTAATGACTGAAAAACAACATAATATAGAAAAACATAGCTCTTCCTTGCCTCTAGGGGTCTAGCTCATCATTCTAGGAGCTGTTTCAACCAATTCTAAACAAAGCACTAAAATCTAGGCAATCAAACAACTTGCCTCTATAAGGTAGGAAACTGATTCATTCATTAAATTTTCATTTTTTAGTGAATGAATCCTCTAGAGCAAGTAAAAATGTTCCAATATTAAATCATGGTCATCAAATTACATCATGGTAGATTAATAGTTACATCAAAAAGTGAAACTAGTCAAAACTGGGCGAATTTCTGAGCTGAAGAGTGAAAATGAGGCCAAATTTCTCTATGCGTCGCGCCCAAATTCTCTATGCATTGTTCCACTTTGGAGCTGGATTTGAGGCCCTTCCTAGAGTCCAAATTGCGGTCATGATATCTCGTTGGAAATCCCTTCCTATCTACTTTCTAACCCAAGTGGAATTTTTCAATTTGGTATCCATTTGCCCCTCCAAAACTTCAATCTCCTAGTACTTCTTCATGTGTGTCAAAATAGGGGCAGTAAGGTCATTGTTTGAGTGTTTTTTACCTTTTTGAGGGCTCAAAACCTGCCCAAATTTCTTGTCCATAGGTAGGCAAACATAACTTATCATGACAAATCCAAAAATGCTGAGTTTCTATGATTTGGAGCTCTCTAGCAAAAGCGAGCGCTATGTGGCGCGGCGCATTGGGCAGAAAAGTCTGTTCTTTCTCAAAAATTTCTAGTTCCGCACTTTCTCTTCATATGGCTTGCAGTCCCACACCTAATGGTCATGTGTCCAATGAACCTAACCACACTTTTCCTGTGTTACAAGTGTGGACCCCTGCGTGTGCAGCGCCACTACCCATGTGCGTCGTGCCTTTTGACAGACAAGTTTTGGAGGCCTTCCCGGTATCCAAATGGGGTGTGAGATAGCTCGTTTGAAAATTTGAGTCTAATTTCTAACCCAACTAGAATTTTTTAATTTGGAGTTCATTTGTCCTGTCAAAAATCAAATCTTCCAAGACTGGTCAAAATTTGCCAAATGAGGCTACCTCAAGGAAGAGTGTTGTTGCAGTCAACTTTGGAAGGTGTTTCTCAACTCCAAATTGAGCTCATGATAGCTCATTGGAAAGCTATTTATGTATAATTATCATTTGACATATCAAGCAAGTCATTTGGCCAACCAAGATAGGAGAACACTTGATT
Source organism: Pinus taeda (assembly GCA_000404065.3). Classification (NCBI taxonomy): domain Eukaryota; kingdom Viridiplantae; phylum Streptophyta; class Pinopsida; order Pinales; family Pinaceae; genus Pinus; species Pinus taeda. Next base: position 199,290 of record APFE030774509.1, read on the forward strand.
TTCCCAAGGTCACTTCAGAGGTGGATCAATTCTCCTGAGGCAACTATAGTTTTGACATGTTTCTAGAACCATGACACCTGTGTAAAAAGTGAAGGAGGTTTTTCTTCCTTGGCCTACTGGGGATAGAAACCACTTTCAGTTTTCCCAAATTCATCTTTTATTGCTCAGAAAAATCATTGGAGTAAAACCTATCCCGATTTGTGGAACAGGGAATTTGTCGAAATGAAGTGAAATGAAGGGGATAAAGGGCTTCTAAATTCTTTAGAAAATTTTGGGAAGTAGGGAAGGATGTTAGGAAGTAGGGGAAAGTGGAATTCCAAATATTGAGTGAGGGGAAGGGGTCCAAAAGGGAAAAACACAGGCGTAGCCTAGAAAACAGGGTTTGTAGCAAGAAGCGAGGGTTTGTGCGAGAATGAGGAATTCGGGGGATCTCAGTAATGGGAAGTTTTTAATAAGGTACATTAAGGATAGGGGAAGGTGTATGAACATCTGATACAAGTTTTGTTGATTATTTGACCATCCAAGAGAAATTACCTTCAAAACCCTAGGAGAGGGAAAAAAAACCTTACCTAGGCGCAACTGAAGCATGAACAAGGTATAAAATGACCCAGTGGAACTTGACATGATGATGAAACCCTCTGAATGATGGTACACTCAGCTGAATGGTGACATGGACCAACATTTGGACAACTTTGAAAGGAGTAAAAGCAAACCCTAGACCTAATACCTAGTGACCAAATTTTGCTTGAAGACTCACTGAAATGACAAAATTTGACCTTAACACCTTAAAATCACTTTGTAAGAGAATGTTTTATCACTGGAGGAAGGCTACAAAGACTGACACGAACAGTTAGTCTCCTAGTCTCTCGGTGAAAATTGCACAATCTTCCCAATCAGTCACCCAGGTATGTTGCATGTCAGTCCTCAAGTTTCTTTTGGTTTTCAACTGACAGATTTCTTACCATGAGTCTTTCCATGTCTCCAGGTATCGTAGGTGTTCATCTGTCTCTCAACATTACAGGTTCAATGGCCTTCAAGGGAGTAGGGTCAAAGGACACCATTGGAAGTGCAACTGGAGATGCAGTTGAGAAACTATCTATGAGCTTGCCTATCTACGAAGACTCCAAGTTGTTCATAGATAAAGATATCAAAATGAAATTACAAGATATAAACGACACCTTCTCAGGCACATTTGAGGAATATCTGGAAGACCGTAGGGTCTATGTACACATTCACAAGTCTGGCTTATAACGAATTTCATGCAGGTATCCTGCGTTTCCATGCGTGTACATGATCCATTGGATTGTCTCATACACTGATCCTAAGACGATGGAATTGAGCAGTGCTAGTGGAACATAGATTGCTAACTTCAAGATGAAGGAATTTTAGGAGATGTATTAGTTTCCATAGCCAGTGATCACAATGGAGAAACCCTCAGCAGACCCAACAACAATGCAAACTCAAGAGATATCTTGAATAGCTGGGTGAAAGAGCCAACCAAGTTCAGGACAACACCCAACTTGGTTTACAAGACTAAGATAGTGTGAAATGCATATCAGTACTTGGTTATCTTTGCATGACGCTTATACGTCCAAGAGAGCATAGAGACCTTCTCATAGAGTTGGGTGATTGCGTTGGACCAACTAGCCAGTGAAGGAAGACCTTGCACCTAGTCCGACATGTAGGTTCTCAGGTTGAAGGAACAGGTGACGGAAGCCCAACATCTGCCCAAGGGTTAGCAAGAAGAGATATACATGTCCACTTCTGGATGCAGTATGTGCTCGTCAGCAATTCCCAGGCTTGACTTGGGCATGGACACCTTCGGAAAACTCTGTGCACAATTATTGCAGATTTTTCTATGAATGCAGATTCCGCGGATTTATCACACAGTTGTCAGACCACTTTGTCATCCCAGTGTACAAAATGATATTTGAGTAGGATCCACCTTGCATGTCGTAGGTAGCGATGGAGGCATTAACTGACATAGCAGATTGGTATGCCTCACACCTTAGCACCTTCATATGGATGTACAGTGTGGAGAAGGCTCCAAATGTTTTACCTAAGTTTTCCATGGGAAAGCTAGTCATGCAAGAAGTGTCATATCACATCTCGACAGGGTTGTCAGCAAGACTGCATAGGAAAAAGAAGGCACCTTGGATCTCTCTTCCTTTATGGAACAGGTTATATGAGATATAGAATCTAAAGCATGCTGAGGCTGAGATGGAGGAGTTTAAAAGATTCACCTTCAGCACCAGAAGTTTCAATCCCTATGACCTGCATTACCTGGTAAAGGACCATTGTGTGAGAGTGAAATTTCCTTGGATCCACAGGGCAAGTCATTGGCCTGAGGAAGACCCATGTATATATTGTTATCACTCCTACAGGCTTAATGAACCGGTTAGAATAGTTGTAGAGTGGTTAGAAAAGCAGAGGGAAGTAGCATCTTAGAGAGCACCATCATCAGCAATGGTAGAGGGTAGCAAACCTATGCGTGACAAAGGCAAGAGAAAGGTTGTTGATAGTGCAGAGGCATAAAAAAGATGCAAGTTGAAAGCAAGTCCACTTGTGTTGAAAGAAACTTTAGAGATTGAGGCTAAGAGTTGAAATAGTGACAAGAGGATCGTGTAAAGGCTAAGAGAAAAATGGAGGATGGGGGAAACAAAAAAGGATTTGCAAGAGTTGAAGAAGAAACTCTGGGAAGAACAGGAACTGCAAAGAAGAGAGAAGGAAGCGTAGTAGAGACAAGTACATGAGGAGGCGCAACATGCACAGATTGATGAAACTATGCCCATACAAGTTATAGACTCATCTAAGCAGCTGGCACAAAGAAAATAAGGTGAGCAGTTGTAGGAGCAAGACTTAACTCAAGAGATTGAATAGATGCTAGAGTAGATGGACATAGATATGGTCCAGCTAGAGTCAGATTAGGATATTGACCTCATGCCTCAAAACCAAGAGGTCACCCCACAGGCTTCATCACCTCCAGAAGTAGAGCAAGTCCCAAGCGATCAAGGAGACAAAAAGATCCTTGAAGACAATCGAACGTAGAGATGCACAACATATCTTTTGATGAGTCACAACACAAAGTTGTGTACTCATGTAGAGTGCCCACTTCAGATGTTCACATATCTCTTGCACAATTTGAAGAATGAGTGATTGTATCCATTGTGCATAAGAATCCAATAGCATTGTCCGATGCTACTAGAGCATATGCTGAAGCCACTAGCTCAAGTGTTCAATTCTTGATAGCTGAGAACGAGCGCATGGATAAGGAGTTACAAGTGGACAAGTAAGGAGGAGAACATGTTACATCATCTTCCAAAGTAGAGTTGAAGAGAGAAATACTGGATGAATTATCGTCCCTCGAGGCAGTCATGCGTATTTTTTATTCCATATTCGTCACTGTGCATAAGTCAATTTTCCATCTCAATGGTTGGCAGCAACACTGTGCTAGGAGAGCACACATATTTTCAAATCTTCACAATGTTGTCAATCTCATGCAAACATGGACAATGAGGTACAAAGGAGCCCCATTGCACTTGCCAAAGATGATGAAGCCCAAGGAAATAGAGTTGAAGGAACACGTCTAGAGTTAGATCTGGAACTATGAGGAACTCCCGCAACTCATCACTAGTTTGCAGGCTTCACATGCATGGGTGTTCAAAAGCATGGATGTCATTGTGCGCATGCACATGATCCCATCCATTGGCACACTTGTCGAGGCAAAGACAAAGAACCATGTCCGATTGGAGCTTGACATGTACTTTGATGAGTTGATGCACATAGCCACCAACACAGACTTGGAGATCAGCGCAGACACTATACATCAGTATGTTGTTGGTCCAACTGCAATCAAGGCTATGATGCACATGTTATCAGACGAGTTGGAAAAATGTGCCAAATCAATATATCAGGTGCAATGGAGGCAAGAGTTTTATTTTAGCAAGATGTCACCATTAAGCACGCAGACACCATCACAGGCCACCAATCTTGGCATCAGTTTGCCACCGTTGATCATCGCGAGGATGTCAAAGAGTTCGTCTTCCCACAACTACCTGAGTCTTAGTGATAGCTTGCATGGCTTGCTCAAACCTATTTTGTCTCACATGGGTACATGTGCAGATTGTAATGTAACATCTTGTAAAATTGAAAGACCAAGCATCAGTAGTAGAGTGTAACATTCATGTAGTAGTTGAAGAGTCATGAGGGTAGGTGAAGAGTCATAAAGGGGAATGTCAAGGGTCACCCCTCCCTTTACTATTTATAGAACCTCATCACTCATTGTAGAGGATTTTGGGAGCCAAGCTTCTTATAGGTGTATCTTAGAGAAATCTATAGTGTATTATAATGAGCCTTGGCTTCTCCACACTATAGATCTAGTATATCTCTTTGGAGGAGCAGGCGACAATGACTGTAACGTTTCGCTATCTAGACTAGTGGTTGGTAATAGTTGCATGTATGATTGGATCTTTCACTTTATTAATATAACAGAGCTAGCATGTTTCATGCATATGTTGTTATTGTATTTCATCTATCTTGGTTACTCTAATGATATATGTATTTGTTGTTTACGCATGTATTTATGGACTTTTCTATATATGTTTGTATGAATCTTATCAAGATGTGCTATTGGCTTAACCATCACTTTGGATCATTGGCTAACTTGATTTCTAGTTTTTGATGTATCTCTGCTCGTGTGTTCCCTTTCAAGCTGCGTGTTGTCACAGGTTTCCAAGGGGAACTCATACCTCATTCTATGTGTTAGACCCATTCAAGCACCTTCCTTGACTTGCTATGCATGTCATACCCTTACTACCAATAGTGAAATCTTACCCACCTCTACACACAACCGCAGTCAAGGAAATACCATACTACCCCACTGCTAGGAATCCAACACCGAATGGTTTGAGGTCTAGTTGGGACTTCTTACAGGGGAGATCCGCTGACATGTTGGTGGGTCCAACACCGTCAACATTTCTGGTACTAGAAGGAGGTCCAGATGAAAATATGAGTCCTCACATCCTATTTTGAATCTTCACATATCTATCATGGATATCATTATACTTCTCTCTCCACGATGTTTATCCAATGCTGAACCTTTTGACATCATGAGGGAGTTTTATGATCTCTTATCAGAATTCACATACAATGGTGAAGGTGAAGTGACATGGCTTGAGTAATTACATTACTTCCTTTCATTCCTTGAGGATGCAGATGAGTTCGAAGAAGTTGAGGTCAGCTTTCATCTTTCACGCACACTTTGCGAATCCGCACAACGATGGTGCCACAACTTGCCTCACGGTTGCGTGCACTCACTTGAGCAGTTCTGTGATCTAATTGAATCTACTTTCCATCATTTTGATCCTAAACCTCTTGACAAAAAACTATTGAAACAATGGAAGACTCTGCAAGAATTTCCTATGGATGTTTGGCAGTGCTTTCGTGTACTTCAATTTGAAGCTCCAAAAAACTAGATGAAATTCCAATATCTTTGGGACTTATCCAAATACTTTCTTGACAAATCACTCTATCCAAAGATGAAGTTGAAGTTCAAACCCCTCTCAGCATACTTCGATGATGGAGTTGTGCAATCACAAGCGAACATACTCGTTGTCATAGGTGATTGCCTACCTTCCCCTCATCAAACAACTCCACCACCGCAGAGTGATGTGGGAGAACATGCACACACATCTGTTCATTTGTCATATTCTCCTAGCATCACTTCTCTCAATTTTCATGTAAATTTGGTTGCGAAGCGCATGGGTTGTCACATGCATGTGTTACCTCAAACTCCGTCTTCATGTTTTGCTGATCCTCTGGATTACATTGTCTTGTGTTCTTCCATTCCAGACTCCACACCTGTTATGAATGAGGATCAAGCCATCGACGAAGTTGGTGTTGCACAACTGACCTATGCTGTCATTCATGATGAGTATGACTTGGAACCTGAACATCAACCCGTGGAGAAGGATGATCTCCTTCTTTCCATGCCTCCTCCACTTGTTCCTGACATATTTGGTGATTTTCCTATCTCTGATTTCCCTTGTCCATCCATGGATGTATCTACTATTGATCATTCACAGAACACACCCGATGTCAGTCCATCATTCGAAAATGGAGAGGACAAATTATTCATTGAAAATCCACTTGATTTTTCATCTAATTTTTCTAGAAACACAAAGGGTGAACATTCTTGCTTCTCATATACCCCTCTATTTGATTTATCTAATCATGCGGATGATGATGAAATCATTGATTTTTTTTATCATAGCTGTCATGATCCATTTACTACCATATTCAATCATGATGATGATTCTGTCGTTGTTGATTTTTCAAAGCCACCTATTTATGATGATCTATCTGTCGACGAAGTCAAAACCCCACAGACTGTCGAGGCACTTCAACCTGAGCTAATGGTTATGTCAGGCCCTCACTGTCCTGAGGTTGGTTTCACTTCCAGTCAAGAAATTGTTAAAACACCCAACGCTCCTCATCACTTATCTATATGAATTGAAGATCAATCTAACACACAGATTTTGCTTCCTCCACTTGAACTACAAGATCCCATCGCTCATGCATTGGAGGAATCTTACACAGAAAGAACACTTGCGCGACACAAGTTGTCTATGTTTCTCATGTTTTCTTGCATCTCATAATCAATAGGATGCATATGCTTAACATCTACATGCAGTGTAGCACAACACCATGGTAAGTCCACATATTGTATGTCATGGTATTTCACCCATTTATTTTCTGTGGATGCATTTAAACTCAGAGTGTGTTTGTATTCATTGTTATATCTTTCATGTTTGATGGTTCTCCTGAATATGTTGTTCACGAACCATGCCTTCACCAACATTGGTCGACCAATGCACCGGTGGCTACATTGGAAATATCACTTCACATGATCAGGCCCATGCACTGTTAGCTTAGGAGTAGGAGGAGTGTTTTCTTTATGACTTGTTTGCTTGCATGCATGTTTGCTTCTTGCTTTTTGTGTTTGTTTGCTTGCCTTCTTGCTTTTCTTACTTGCCTTTCTTTCACATTTTCTTCAGCTCTTTGTTTTGTTTTGTTTGTTTTCTTGTTTACGTTTGTAGGTTAGTTTCACATGAAGCCGTGCGCGACTCTTGAAACAAGCAGGGTAAAATGCAAGAGGACTTGCACAGTTATCAATACTTGGTTATCTGTTGTCATATCTCTTTATGAAGAACTTGTTGTCTTCAGTACATGATACACCAATGAAAATATGTTATGTTCGAAGTGAACCTTGCTGAAAACACAATGCTTGCGTGCTAACTAGTATCATCTACCCTAGTCGGTTGTTTTCGGTTAACCCTTGTCAGCTCAGTCAAGTAGAGTAAGGTGAGGGGGAAAACCTTAACAAATATGTCAAAGGTATATAAAAATACCTCTTTGAAGGAACAACCTATTTTGCTCTCAATAAGTCAAGATCCCTCTTCCGCCTCTAAAATAAATAAGTGCTTATGCACAGTTTTGAAAAAATAAAAAATGAAAAAAAGTAGATATGAAAAATTTTTAAAAATGAAAAATGAATAAGGCGAAAGAAGAGAAAGGATTCATGTGCAAAGAGTTGACACAAGTAACTCTGTCAGGGCACTGACTAGGCTCACTGGTAGTGGAGAAATGCTTGTGTTCCTGCATGACTTTGCTAGGGTACTGTTCAAGCCTACTGGTAGTGGAGCAACACCAGAGATGAAACTTAAACTCTGACTATCATATTGCTTATCCACCAATATACCCTTCATCCCAATTGAAACAATTGTGTTTACTTGGCTTGGAATGTACGCTGACCGACCAAGAGCATGGCAGGGGCTACCTCTTTTAATTAAGCTAGTGTGGAAACCAAGATGATATAAGAATTAAACAATACTTCTGGAGGAGTTAGACTTGATTTTCATGAAACAAGGTCCATTTAGAGAGATGGAATTCTACCAGTGTGTCACCAAGTGTTGTAGCAGTTACAACCACCATCCAAAATTTTTCCTTAGCTTCATTTGAGAGCCTCCCTACCAACCATCCTTAGTAGCATGTCTTGCACTGAGTAAGTACATAGGTTTCAGCTGAGCTTTAGTGGCCTTCCAGCTTGTGCATGTCAACTTGTTTGTCTCCCACCGCAGGCTGTCATTCCAAACTTAGTCAATCAGGTGCTCACCTAGAAAATTGTGCAATTCTGGAGGGGAACTAGCCTTCCCTCCAGAAATTTTGCAATATAGTTGGGCTTCCTATTGGGCTGCTGAAATGTGCAATCCAACCAGGCAGCCTTCCCTCTAGAAAATTTGCAATTCAAGCTAATACTAGGCTTCAACTCGGAAATTGTGTAATTCTGACTGATAGCCAGGGCTTCAGTCTAGAAATTGTGAAATGCATGAGTCAACCAATCTTTCTCATCCCAAAAACTGCACAAATTTGATCCCCGGGCTTGTAGAATGTTGCATGTGCTTTCAGGATTGACTAGCTCCACCCAGGAATGAGCAATCCTAATTTGCATGCATGGGATGCTTTTCCAAAATAAGAAAAAAGAGAAAAAACATCCCTGGATTTTAGGGATCTATTTTTAGCAGTTGGAGGTTACATGCAAAGATCTTTTTAGAAACTTCCCTCCAAGTGTCACTTTTTCCTAGATTTGTCACATGTGCATCATAAGCCTTATCCTTATAAAAATTATTTATTTGACACTGTAGAACTCATTCCTCACATCAATCTTGGAGCTCTGACATCCCACATCACATCTAGGAGTCTTCAGCACATTCAACTCAACGTTTTCCTAGTATGTCTCCTTTTCATGTCTTTTGCTGCTTTTCTGTCTCTTTTTGTATTCCGCTTTGTGTGAATGTTGTTTTCTTGGTTTTGTTGAACATCTGTTGTCATTATAATGCATGTTATCTTGTATAAGTGTTTCCTTAAGCTTTTCATTGCATCTCATTGTTTTCGCATGCATGACATTGTTTCTGCACTAATGGTCGCCGTTGTAGTGAATTGCTTCACAGACATGCTTGTTTTCCCATTTTTTGAATCTTGCACTGACTGATTGCATGCATGATCATTCACTCTTTTTACACTTAGCTTCACCATGCATTCAAAACTTTTCATGTTTTCAGTCGCCCGTCGATAGGTCTGGGTTGCCTTGGTTTAGACCTTGCCTTACCCAGTTAGCAATGCACATTTCTGAGAGTGAATGCTCTGCCTTCCCTCCAGAAATTGTGCAAATTTGGCCCAGCACTGGCCTCTAGGCTTGCACTGCATAATTCTAGGAGGTAGTGCCTTGGTGGCCCCAGAAATTGCATAATGCAGTTTTTCCTTAGCAAGCCAGGTTGGAAGATGCATTGCACAATTTCAGCAGTTAGTCAGCCTCTTGACATCTGAGATTGTGCCTTGTGCAATTTTGACAGTCAGTCTCCTAGCCTCCCGATGAAAATTGTGCAATCTTCCCAGTCAGTCTCCCGGGTATGTTGCATGTCAGTGCTCAAGTTTCTTTTTGTTTTCAACTGAAATATTTCTTACCATGAGTGTTTCCATGTGTCTAGGTATCACATGTGTTTGCCTATCTCTCAGCAGTATAGGTTCAATGGCCTCCAAGAGAGCAGGGTCAAAGGACACCATTAGAAGTGCAACTGGAGATGCAGTTGAGGAACTGTCTATTAGCTTCCCTATCTATGAAGACACCAAGTTGTTCATAGAAAAAGATATCAAGATGAAATGATAGGATATCAATGACACCTTCTCAGGCACATTTGAGGAAGTTCTGGAAGACCGTAGGGTCTATGTCAACATTCACAAGTCTGGCTTATACTAGATTGCATGTAGGTATCTTGCGTTTCCATGCATGGACATGATCCAATGGATTATCTCAAACATTGATCCTAAGACGATGGCATTGAGCAGTGCCAGTGGAACACAACTTTCCACCTCCAAGGCGAAGGACTTTCAGGAGATGTATCACTTTCCGCTATCGGTGATCATAATGGAGAAATCCTTCAACAGACCTAGCAACAATGCAAACTCAAGAGATATCTTGAAGAGATGGGTGAAAGATCTAGCCAAGTTCAAGACAACACCCAGCCTAGTTTACAAGATGAATATACTGTGAAAGGCATATCAGTAATTGGTCATCTTTTCGTGCCGCTTATACGGCCAAAAGAGCACAAAGACCTTCCCGCAAAGTTGGATTATTGCGTTGGACCGAATGGTCAGCGAAGGAAGAACTTGCAACTGGTCTGACGTGTTGGCTCTTAGGTTGAAGGAATAGGTGACAAAATCCCAACATCTGCCCAAGGGTCAGTAAGTAGAGATATACATGTCCGCTTACATTCCAGATGTAGTCTGTGCTCGTCAGCATTTCCGAGGCTTGAGTTGGGCATGGACACCTTCGGAAATGTCTACGCACATTTATTGTAGATTGTTCTATGAATGGAGCTTCCTTGGATTTATCACACAGTTATCAGACCACTTTGTCACCCTGGTGTACAAAATTATATTTGAGCAAGATCCACCTTGCATGTCGCAGGCAACGATGGAGGCATTTATTGACATAGTAGATTGGTATACCTCACCCCTTGGCACCTTCAGGCGAATGTACATCATGGAGAAGGCTCCACATGTTTTACCGAAGTTTTCCATGGACAAGATCTTCATGCAAGAAGTGTCATATCACATCTCAACAGGGTTGTTAGAAAGATTACACAAGAAGAAGAAGGCACCTTGGCCCACTCTTCCTTTATGGATCAGGTTGTATGAGATATAGAATCTCAAGCATTCTGAGGCTGAGATGGAGGATTTCAAAAGATTCATCTTTGACACAAAAATTTTCAATTCGTATGATCCGCATTATTTGGTGAAGGATCACTGTGCGAGAGTGCAATTTCCTTGGATCCACAGCGCATGTCATTGGCCTGAGGAAGACCCATGGAGATATTGTTATCACTGCTCTATGTTTAATGAACTAGTCGGAATAGATGTAGAGTGTTTAGTAAATTAGAGGGAAGCAATATCTTAGAGAGCACCATCATCAGTAGTGGCAGAGGGTAGGAGACCTGTGCGTGACAAAGGAAAGAGAAAGGTTGTTGACAACACATAGGTAGAACAAAGTTGCAAGTTCAATGAAAATCCACTTATGTTGAAAGAAGCTTTGGAGATTGAGGCTAAGAGGCAACAACGTGACAAGACGATCATGCAAAGCCTAAGAGAAAAATGAGGATGGAAGAAACATAAAAGGAGTTGCAGGAGTTGAAGCAGAAACTCTGGGAAGAACAAGAACTGCGCAGAAGAGAGAAAGAAGTGTAGTAGAGACACATACAACAGGAGGTGCAACATGCACATATTGATGAAATTATGCCCATAAAGGTTATAGACTCATCTGAGCATTCGACATAGAGCAGACAGGGTGAGTAGTCGCAGGAGCCAAACTTAGCTCAAGAGATTGAACAAATGCTAGAGCAAATGGACATGGATATGGTCTAGCCAAAGTCAAATTAGGATATTGACCTCATGCCTCAAAACCAAGAGGTCACCCCACTGACTTCACTACATCTGGAAGCAGAGAAAGACCCAAGCTATCAAGGAGACACAGAGATCCTTGAAGACAATCCAGAGGCGGGGATGCACAACATATATTTCGACGAGTCACAACATAGAGTTGTGCAGTTATAGAGAGTGCCCACTCCGGATGTTCACATATCTCCTATGCAGTTTGAAGAATGGGTGATCGTATTTTATGTGTGAAAGCATCCAACAACATTGGCCGATGCTACTAGATCATATTCTGAAGCCACTAGCTTGAGTGTTCGATTCTTGATAGATGAGAACAAGTGCATGGCTAAGGAGTTACAAGAAGACAAGCAAGGAGGAGAACACGTTACATCATCTGCCAAAGCAGAGTTGAAGAGAGTGATATTGGATGAAGTATCTTCCCTTGAGGCAATTATGCAGATGTTGTATCCTAGATTTGTTAGCGTGCATAAGTCAGTTGTCCATCTCAATGGTTGGCAACAACGTTGTAATAGGAGAGCACACATCCTATCAAATCTGCACACTATTGTTGATCTCATGCAAACATGGACAATGAGATACAAAGGATCCCTATTGTACTTACCAAATATGATGAATCCCAAGGCGATAGAGTTGAAGGCACACATCCAGAGTCATATCCGGAACTATGAGGAACTTCCGCTAATCATCACCATTTTGCAGGCTTCACATGCACATGTATTAAGAAGCATGGATGTCATTGTGCACACACATGCAATCCCATCCATTAGCACACTCACCAAGGCAAAGACAAAGAACCAAGTCCGACTGGAGCTTGACATGTACTTTGATGAGTTGATGCATGTAGCCACCAACACAAACTTGGAGGTTAGGGCAGACACAATGCATCAGTATGTTGTTGGTCCAACTGGACTCAAGACTTTGATGTGCATGTTATCAGATGATTTGGAAAGAGGTGCCAAACTAGTGTACCCAAATGAAACAAAGGAAAGAGTTTTGTTTCAATAGGATGCTACCATTGAGCATGCAGAAACCATCACAGACTACCAAGCTGCTATCAGTTTGCCACCATCAATCATTGCGAAGATGTCGAAGAGTTGGTGTTCCCACAACTGTCTGAGTCTTACTGATAGCTTGCATTACTTGCTCAAGACTATTTTGTCTCACATGGGTACATGTGTAGATTTTAATGTAACATCTTGTAAAAGTGAAAGACCAAGTGTTGATAGTAAAGTGTAACAGTCATATAGTAGTTGAAGAGTCATGAGGGTAGGTGAAGAGTCACAAAGGGGAATGTCAAGGGTCACCCCATCCTTTTCTATTTATAGAACCTTATAACTCATTTTAGAGGTGTATCTTAGAGAAATCTTGGAGTGTATTGTAACAAGCCTTGGCTTCTCCATAGTGTAGAGATAGTATATCTCTTTGGAGAAGCAGGCGACAGTGACTGTAACATTATGCTGTCGGGATCAGTGGTTGGTCATAGTTGTATGTATGATTTGATCTTTCACTTTCTTAATATAATAGAGCCAACACATTTCATGCATATGTTGTTATTGTACTTTAGATAGCTTGGTTACTCTGATGATATATGTATTTGTTGTTTACACATGCATGTATGGACTTTTCTATATATGTTTGTATGAATCTTATCGAGATGTGTTGTTGGTTTAACCATCACTTTGGATCATTGGCTAACTTTCTCTCCAGTTTTTGATGTGACTTTTCTCGTGTGTTTGCTTTCAAGCCACATGCTATCACATGTTTCCGAGGGGTGCATTCATACCCTGTTCCATGTGTTAGACCCATTCATGCACCTTCCTTGACTTGTTGCACATGTCACACCCTTACTACCAATAGGGACATCTTACTCACCTTTACGCACAACAGTGGTCAAGGCAATACTGTACTACCCCATTGCTGGGACTCCTACACCAAATGGTATGAGGTCTAGCTGGGACTACTTACCAAGAAGATCCCCTTACATGTTGGCGGGTCTTGTAGAAAAACTTGCATATTCAGAAGCTCATGTAATCTACTAAAACAAGAGACAAGAATCTACTTCTACTCTTTATATCGAAAGCCCATAAACATTGTGCAAACAAAATCAATAGAGGAAGAGAATAAAAGGCACATGACACAATAGATATATGGTGAAAGCCACAACTCAAAACCCCACCATCCTTTTTTGTATAAATCCAAAAAATCAATATGAAATTACAATGCTTGTTCTCTCTAGAACAACCCTAGCAGTCAACAAATTCAATCTCCAACTCATAGGCAATCTCAAGGCCAAATCTTAGCCAAATCACAAGCTCTCCAAGTCTCTATTCCAATGTGTAATTCCTATGAAGGATAGATTTTATTTAAAGGGAAATAAAACCTCTAAAATTAGTGCAATCCCTCAAGGACCAATTCTTGAATGCATGCACTATCAATACAACTCAGAAAAATCTAAATCAAATAGTACATTGTCCCTACAGTCTAGTCTAAACTAGGTATTTCTCATAACCAACATGCATGAGTATCTAATGGTAGAATCTTTAGTTAAATAGAGTAGCACTAATTAGGTCACTAGTGTCCCAACTAACTGTTTACTCACTATTAGTTCTTGAAACTGATTGGAACTAATTTAACTGGACTTAACTCAATAAACTGAGTTAACTAATTAAAACTCATTCATAACTCATCCTTAAATCCTATAAGTTAGCAAGAACATATACATGCCTTCTAAAAGACTTCCAATTCAAATTTCCTAAATTAATTAAGTTAATTAAACTTAATTAATTATTTTCAAATTTCTATGAGAAAATAATTCTATTTTAATTCACAGTTTAATTCAAGGACAAATTAAACTAGAATTTCTTGTTTCCATTTCTCAACACTCCCCCTCAACAAGAAAGGGATTATCCACTATCCCAATCATGTCTCTGTGAAACTCAAAATTTACATCCTGGCAATGCCTTTGTCAAGATGTTAGCATCTTTCTCCTCCATGGGAATATAATCTAACAACATGATCTGCATCAATACACAATCTGTGAGATGATGATACAGATATCTATATGCTTGGACCGATCATGAAAAATTGGATTTTCAGGGAGTTTCATACAACTCCGATTATCACAATAAATTACTATCAGATCCATCTACTGACCAAACAAACCAACCAAGATCTTCCTCATTCAGATAGCCTCACATGTTGCCTAACTTGCAACCTTTTACAATACCTTTGCCGAACTGAGTGCAACCGATCTTTGCTTCCTACTGTACCAAGAAATTGTAGCTGGCCCAATGCTAAATATCCCTCATGATGTGCTCTTCCTATCATATGGACTCCCCGCCCAATCTGCACCAGTGAAACCTTGAAGCTTCACTCCTTCTATCTGTCTCTACCACAAACCAAATTGAGTAGTACCTTTGAGGTATCCTAATACATGCTTTGCCACCTTCCAATACAGCTTGGTAGGCCTAACCATCACTTGACTAAGCTGGTTAACTGCATAACACATATCTAGTCACGTGTTCACCAAATACATGAGTGAACCCACAAGCTGCCTATAAATAGTAGATTCCACTACTTCTCCTGAAGTAGCATCCTCCTTCCTCCAGTTACAAGCTAGAGGAGTCTCCATGGGTTTACTTCTCTCCATGTAGAATCTCTTGAGTATATCATTGGCATACTTTCCTTCAGAAGCAAACAACTCCCCATCTCCCTGCCATACCTTCATGCCAAGAAAGTAATGCATGAGCTCCATGCCCTTCATCTAAAACTCTCTTGCAAGGTCCTACTTTCAAGATTTGATGAGCTTCTCATCACCTGTCAGTATGAGAGCATCTACATAAAGTACAATGATCAACAACTTACTTCCACCACTATGTGATATAGGTGTGCATCTGCTTCACTCTTCGTGAAGCCCAACCTAGTGAAGTAGCTATCTATCCTGGTGTACCAAGCACGAGGTGCTTGCTTCAGCCCATACAACGCTCTCTTGAGTTGGCGCACATGTGACTCACAGTCCAAGGTTTCAAAACCTTCAAGCTACTCTATGTACATCTCTTCCTCAATAATGCCATTAAGAAAGGTGGTCTTCACATCCATCTCATGAATCTTCCAACCCATATGTGCTGATAGTGCCAAAATAGATCTGATAGATGAGTACCTTGCAACAGGATAAAATGTCTCATCATAGTCAATCCTCTCTACCTGTGAAAAGTCGTGGGCCACAAATCTAACCTTATGCTTCTCAACACTACCATTTGAAACTTGCTTTACCTTGTAAAGACAATGGGAGCTCACAAATGACTTGTCCTCTGGTCTTAGGATCACATCCCAAACACTATTTCAAACTATGGAGTCATACTCCTCCACCATCACATCAACTCAAATTGGTTGTTGCACTGATTCCTGAAAGGAAGATCGCTCTGTCACAACACATGCACCCATAAGTGCAATGTATCCAATGTACCTTTATGGTGACCTCCTCTATCTGCGCTGAGAAGAGGGTGCTCCCACATTCTACTCTGCATCATCCAAAAACCTATTAGCCTCTCTAGTGCATTTTCTTCCCTCTCTGGAAGACTCTGCCTAAGTGGATGTCTCCACTCCCGGAACCTCTGCATGTGGCTGATCCACATCAATATGAGGCTCCACAACCTTAGGAACTAAATGTTTCTCCTTCATATGTATCTCAAGCTCCCTCTCAAGGGATACTCACATGGCCTTCTCCTGATCAAACTTGAAATCCCTCCGAACCACTGATAGTTGTGCGGAGTATCAGTGTACCCCACAAAGATCCCCATCTCTGTTGTTGGCTGAAGCTTCTTCAATGCATCTTTGGTCACATAGCAATAAACCAATGACCCAAACTAGCATCCTCCTTCCTCCAGTTACCAGCTAGAGGAGTCCCCATGGGTTTACTTCTCTCCATGTGGAATCTCCTGAGTATCTGATTGGCATACTTTCCTTGAGAAACAAGCAACTCCCCATCTCCCTGCCATACCTCCATGCCAAGAAAGTAATGCATGAGTTCCATGTCCTTCATCTCAAACTCTCTTGCATGGTCCTTCTTTCAAGATTTGATGAGCTTCTCATCACCTGTCAGTATGAGAGAATCTACATAAAGTACAATGATCAACAACTTACCTTCCACCACTATGTGATACAGGTTCGCATCTGCTTCACTCTTCGTGAAGCCCAACCTAGTGAAGTAGCTATCTTATCCCGATCACCCTTAGGACTCTTGATACAATTTATCTCTTAGTTTTTGATATTTTTCATCTTGTATCCTACATTTTTATCCTTTCTTTAAGACTAGTCCCACAAGAACTTATGGTTTCTATATGGTTTATTTTTCCTCTCCTTCTAAGTGCATCAACCACTCTATTCTCTTTTTCTTTAATGAATTTTATCTCAAAATCAAATTCACTAGGCATGGCCAACTATCTAGCTTGCCTTGCATTTAATTTAGGTTGATCAAACAAATATTTCAGTCCTCCATGATTAGTCATTAGAATAATTTTCTATCAAGGAGGCAGTACCTCCATATCTTCAATGCATGGATGATGATAGCCAATTCCAAGTCATGAGTTACATATTTTTTCTCATGTTAATTTAACTTTCAAGATTCATAAAAAATCACTTGGCCTTCTTGCATCATGACTCCATGGAGCCCCTCTTTGCAGGCATATGTGCAAACCAAAAATCCTTCTAAGGGTTTTTTTATTCTTAGCACTGGTGAATTGGTTAACAATTGGTTCAATTGATCAAAGCTTGCAACACAATTAATTGTCCGTTCAAGCTTCTTCCGTTTCTTTTGTAATGCAGTAATTGGGTGGTCAATCTTAGAGAAGTTCTTAATGAATATCCTGTAATAGCCTTCCAATCCCATAAAGGACCTAACTTAAATCACATTATTAGGGGTTGGCCATTCAATGATGGGCTTAACCTTCTCTAGATCAAATGATACTCTTTCTTTTTAGATAGCGTGTCCCAAGTAATGGATCTGTGATTGGAAGAATTCAAAATTACTAATATTTTCATAAATCTTATATTCTCTTAGAAATTGTAGTACCGCAGCCAAATTCTCTTCATGGTCCTCCTTGGCCTTTGGATATACCAAAATATCATAAAAACAAACCACTACAAATATGTCTAGGTAAGGGCACAATGCACTATTAATAAAGTATATGAAAGTTACAGGGAATTACACGGGGCATTAGTAAGCCCAAAGGGCACTACCACAAACTTGTAATGCCCATATCTAGTTCTAAATGTTGTCTTATGGATACATTCATCCTTAGTAGGCACTTGGAGAACACTAATGCTCCCCTCAACTTATCGAATAAATCATTAATTGTTGGAAAGGGATACCTATTCTTGATGGTCACCTTGTTTAGTTATATATAGTCAATACACAGCTTGAGTGTGCCATCCTTCTTCTTCACGAATAGAACTGGTGCTTGATATCGAGACACACTTTGCATTAAGTAGCCTTTGTCCAACATCTCCCTGAGTTGTAACTTCAACTGCATCAACTCCAAAGTACTCATTTTATATGGATCATTTCATGCTGGAGTTTCTCCTAACATTAATTTAATAGAGAAATCCACCTCTCTAAGAGGAGGAAACCTAAGTATTTCCTCAAGAAAGAAATCTAAAAGTTATTTTAAAATAAAATATTTCCTTAGAAAATCACTGTCATCATTGCCAACATTGCAGTCAACTTCAACGCAATTACATATTTTCACAACAAATAAAATACATCCCTTTCTATGGCTTCTCTTGGCTTGCATAGCCGAAATTAATCTCACAAAAGTAAGTTTCAGTTTTCCTTGCAATATTCTATGCTCTTTAGCTTCATCAAGGCATTTTATGTTATTCTCAAAATAATCAACCGTGGTGTGATGTGTATACAACTAGTCCATCCACAACAATGTTTCATATGTATACATGTTTTATGTTTTATGTTTTATGCTCTCACCATTGTTTATTTTCTGTTTTTAATAATTCATTTGCAGGTAATTTTTGTATAGGGTTAAAACCTACATTTGGTATCAGAGTTGTTTCGGCTTCAAGAGGACACCTTTGCTGCTGAGGGGTTTTTCTCATGCCTGTGGTGGACCATGTTAAATGGGAGATTTGTGGGATCAATTATTGCAGTGGAAGAGGATGGTGAGTAGTGGAAAGATAGAGATTGAGATTGAGAAATTTAATGGATAGAGTTTTGAGTTGTGAAAACTCAAGATGGAGGATCCACTAGTGGATAAAGATCAGTGGATCGCAGTAGATCCAAGTACTAAACCAACAACAATTTCAAATGAAGACTGGACGAAATTGTATTGGAATGCAAGGAGAAAAATATGGTTATGTATCTTAAATTTAGTATTGTTGAATGTATCAGGGGAAGCTATGATGAAGGCTTTATGGGACAAGTTAGGGTCTTTGTACCTATTGTAGTAGCTGCAATACCCTCCAAAATGTTTTCCTACATCTAAATTTCGAAGCCTTCCTTAGTTTTTCCCTTGATGGTTGCAAACATTCGGGCTCATCCCATGATCTCTTGTTGAGTATTCAAACCCTTTTTGCTTGATCAACCACTAGTTTCCTTTTGGTATGTTGATCACTATGTCAAGCTTGCGAGTTTGTTCTAGCATTTTTCAAGGTTGTCTTTATGCACATGAGTTGTTTTTTCTCTGTCAACATTGGGCACACTCGCACACAAAGTTGTAATCATTGTCGTGCAAGTGTCATCATGGTCATTGAAAGACATATCTCAACTATCACACTTGTCACTCTTAACCTTTGATTCAGTCTCACTTAGCACATGTTTGTCTTGTTGGTTTGAGGTGTCTTGTTGTCAAGTCACGCTAAGTGTGTGATCACATTGTCATGTATGCACAAGTACACTTGCTTTCACACCTAGTCATTTTCCTGAAAATATGACAACCAAACAACCCTCCTTCAACTGGAACTAGTTCTCAGTGACCTTGCACTACTGCCTATAACTGCATAGAGCTTGAGGCTATCCTCCAAGCAGCCTGCACTGTGAAATTTTGAAAATGAGCCACCTGATTGTCTCCTAGAACTCTATAGAAGTTGTCCCAAAACCTGATCGAGTTTGTGCTTCCCACAAGATCTCCCATCAAGCCTCCTGCTGGTCACCTAGAAAAAATTACTTGAGTTGTGACTCATGGTTGCACTGATCTCCAAAATTGCACAGAACACTTCTAGCTTGGTTGCCTTGCACTACTTATAGAAACTGTGCAGACATGTGGGACAGGCCTTTGGTGTCTGTCACTGCATTTTCCAAGGGAAATTATGCATATTTGACAAGAAGACTTCCCTATTAGCTCGCTTTGTCATCAACCCAAAAATTGCATAGAGTTGTCTGTCACTTGCCCTTCTGTCCCACTCTACAATCAGCTCAGAAATTGCGCAAATGTAATAGGCAAGCTTCCCTGCTATCCTGCTTTACTCCCACTCAGATAATTGCATAGATTTGTCTGTCACTTGCCCTTATGTCCTACTCTACAATCATCCCAGAAATTTCGTAGTGATGTCCGGATTTGGACTATCTCCCAGAATTGCATAATTTTGATCAGCATCTCCTGCAACCTGATCTTGTCATCCTCTGGAAAACTATGCAAAGTTTCCTTCCAGTACTTCCTATTTCCTGCACTGTCTTCCTTGGAGGAACTACGCATATCCCAGCTAGATGACCTTCCCAGTGCTCCCCTTGAAAATTTCGTAGATTGGCCCATTAGTTCCCTGACACCTCGCCTAGCCTTCCTCCCAAAAAATGTGCAATTCTACCTCTCAACTAGGTTTTTCCCTGCAATTGTCATTGATGTACTGAATTGCAAAAATATTCCTCCCAGTGATATCTATGCAATTTTTTCTAATAGTGCTCTGGAGCCTCACATCCTAGCCTGAGCTATGCTCTATACAATTTCAGTGCCTTGTCTCTCTCCCGGTCACCTGCACCGAAATAGAAAACAATGCATCATGTTAGGTTAGGATATTTTTGTATTTGACGTCGACTCGTCATGAGTGATTGCAGGAATAGGTACATCAATGAAACATGGCATGACAATGAATGATATGGATAAGGAGTGCATGCTAGAAGACTTGCTCATAGTTGAATGAACACACGAATCACATTGAGAAGCGAGCGAAAGGGACACATACACGTGCACCATCAAGCAAATACCAAGACCATCGAAGACCCTGTGCACTTCGCCATGCAGAGGTGAAGACATCGTAGACTGAGAGAAACCATCACTTAGCAACTCAACATGGACACCACAGTCGAGGAGTACATGTTAGCAGTGTCATGTCGAGTTGTGTCATGAGTTATTGCGGCCACATCACTACTATGGGCCATACTTGTTGTAATAATGTAATGTAACATGGAAGTCCAAGATACCAACATATGAATTTGAAGAGTCATTTAAAGTCTAAAAATCATAGGAATTCAAACAATCATGAGGGAAGTTGAAGAGTCACAAGGGTCAGTTATTCCCCCTTGGCTATATACCCCCTCATTGTATAAGCAAAGGACTTTTCACCTTGGATCCTCCCACATAACCTTGAGAGTCTGTAGTATATTCTTTGAGGAGCGAGGAGTGGCTCCAATGTCCCACTATTGGGGCTAGTGATGTGTGGTGTACATATGTGTCTTGGATATTTTTCTTAATTCAGAAGCCTGTCTCTAGCCAACACGTTTTCATGCATGTTTTGTATCCGTGTCTAAGACTATTCTTTAAACGTTTGTAATGCATGTTTTCTTAACCTGTAATAATATAGTTGAAATACTTCATTTATTTTAGTACTCATATTATTGAAGATGTGTTGTATTGCTTATCATTATTGTCTCGTCTGTGTGGACTTCTTCGCTAGACATTAGATAGACCATCTTTATGTTTTCTCAGTTTTAACGACAATCAAGCCTGTGTGGACTACTCCACTTGATGGTGTACTTGTTCTCCCTTGAAATTTTCTTTTCACAACTATCGAATCCGATGTGGACTATTCCACTGGATGTTGGACATACCCTCATTGTTGTTCATGTGTGTTTCTTCCTGGGTTGGGACTATTCCCTTTCATCAAGAGGTGCACTTTACCTCCCCCTTCTGATAGTAAGAGAACCTAGACACAGAGTTACATTAAGCACTCACCAAGCATACTCACTTCACTTTCTTGAATTTACAAGCATAACACTCTCATGTGCTAAGAAATAAGAGCTAAGGCAAATCTCTAAGATAATGGAAATCAGGCCATCATACGGATGGGACTCCTACACCATACGGTGTGAGGTATAGTTGGGACTTCATACCGGGGAGATCCCCTTTCTTGGCGGTTCCATCACTATTAATAAAATTGTTCTAGAAGGAGGGATAGATGACAAGTTGAGCCCATTGCATCTGGTTTGAATCTCTTATCTAAACTGGCTCATCCACCAATCATGCTACCAGGGTTTTTCTCCAATTTTTCCCTTCATCAAATTTCGCTCCCCAATGAGCTTATCATTCACTTGTCCTAGTTAAAGTTTGATGGTGAGGATGAAATGTCCATATCCAAGCACATTTATGATTTTATTCAATTTTTCCAACCTTAGAAATCAATAATGAAGAGTCTTCTTGTATGCTTTTCTTCCTTATTCTTGAAGTCATGCTAATTGGTGGTGTCATACCTTGCCAACTTATTTTGTCCATTCCCTTCTCCCTTTCCTCAAGGAGTGCCATCAAGCCTTTGGTAAGTATAACTACCAAGATGCTTGTGGAAGAATCAACCTATTAATAATGGAGCCTAATGAATCAGTTGAGAAATTTTCTGATCGATTTCTTCACCTTTGCTATGAAATTCCGGAAGAAGATTTGAACTGGGATTTCTTGAAATAAGAGATCAAGTGCTTGGTTCATGTTTCTTCATACGGTGGACCTGAACCTCCTAATTTTTCTACTTCCCAACCTCTTGTGGATCATGAGGCACCTCAAATAATAGAGGAAGAGCCCAACAGCCCATTTGTTCCTTGTTCTCCTCCTTTTCTGGTCCTGATGTGGGTGCCCCCTTATTATGATTGCATAGATCAGGAATCTGCACAACATGTCCCAAACCCATCTTCTCATCTATCTCCCTCTTCAATGGAGGAAGTTCCAAAATGGCTCAAAAAGCCTATAGCCAAGACTGACTCCTCCATTCCGCAAGAGGACATCACCATTCACAACTAAAGTCTCGAAGTTGATCTGCCTCTCCACGATGCTCCATCATTCACAATCCATGACTCCTTGTACCATGACTCGCTTGATCAATTTGTTTCACCAACCCACTGTTCACATTCTCTCAATTTCCAAGTTGTTGGCTCAAATTGCAAGCAGGCGCTAGGTACATTACTCTGGAAGAGGAGTAGAAAGGTGAAGATGCTATCAATTCCACCTCTTTGATTCAAATTGTCCACATCAAAACAATGGGATTCCATTCTCTAACAATTCTCACTCTGCTAATCTCAGTGAAACATCTTGTATAATTAATTCTTTCCATCAACCACTAGTCTTGGGCAGTCATCAGTCCCATGCTTACATATGCTGTGACAAACGCCCAAGCACATCATGTGATATTTCGTTTTATCATGAATACACTAACTCAGATCTAGAATTTTCTATAGTAAAAGAAAACGTTCATATCGAAACTTCCTCTTCACCTCACTTTCTCGTGTGTCCTACCATTCACAACACATCCACATGCGTCAGAGATACTCCATGTTCTCTCAATTGTTCATCTGATGAGTTATCTCCTCAATTGACACAAGTTAGTGAGGTTGTCCATGATGAAGTTGAAAATAGTTTAATCATAGAGCGTACTTCCCATTCCTCATTATCTCTTCTCTTGTATGAAGACAACTCTTCAAGTTATCTTGCTGAAGCTGAAACATCTAGTGCAACCTATGACAAAGACGACTACCATCCTGAGAGCAATTTTGAAATCAACAACAACAATGACCCTCAAGTTGTGCACGATCTATTTCAAGCTTCAAAATATGATTTTGTAATTCTGGAAAGTTCTGGCACATGCCAGGGAATCGAGGCACTTCAACGTCCATTGATGGTTATGTCAGGACCTTGCGACTCTGGTAAGCCCCCAAAACTCAATCATATCTGGTTTCTCATGCACAATTTGTCTATCTGCATGGTTGCACTCAATGTGAGTTCACATGTAAAAAATGTTTGGTATTTCGGATGTGATCTCTCAAATTTTCAAAATTTCACTTGTGACCAATTCACAAATTTGTCATAGCACATCCGTCCTCATGCACATCCATCCTCATGCACATCTATTTCATCAAACTCGAGATGGTAATGTCTATCCCTCATGAAATCATGGAATTATGAAGCTGATGATCTCAAATATTGTCTTTGCCACAATCATACTTATTTAATTTTCGGTCTCATGATCAACTCCTTAACCTCCTTGTGAACCTTGTACTTCAAATCTACTTGCTCATCACACCAACAATCCCCATGTGTGATGATGAGCACACAAGCTATCACGTGAATTAAGTTGCTTTCATTTCTCCATGCCCCAACTGGTTTCACGCATTCACAATGATGACATCCCTTTTATATTCCTCTGATGACCATGATGCCTGCATAATTTTTCACCAGTTGTAGGGGGTGGTCCATCATGCCTAGCTCATGATGAACTTGGTTCCATTGATTAGAGCATTCACAGTATTCTTCAAATGAATTTGTTTTTTTCATTTCAAACTGGGAATTTGATATTTTAACAAACTCATCTGATCATTTCCCCATCTTGCATGACTATCATGCAACTTATCATTTTCCCAATAGTACATTCAATGACAATTACTTAGTTCTCTCTGATATTCACTTTTTAGCATATTTCTCCTCTAATTTATATCAAGTGGGTAAGGAACTTTAGCCTATGCTAATGGTTATGGCAGGTCCTCACTATCTTGGCATGACTGATGAGAATGATCATATTTATTTTTCTGTACAAGATTCCCATCGTGATCCAATCTTTCCAATCACAAAGCTATATTTTCACAGGTCATGAGACCTTCCAAACAGCCATTATCAATTTCACGATCCAATTTCTCAATGGCTAGAAAAATCTTACTTGATGAGTGCAAAAAAATCTTACTTGATGAGCCATGTTGTGAGCAACAAGATTTAATCCTTCCTCGTGCTCGCTAAGAAGCTCGTTGCAGATGAACACACACTTGCAAGAGGCTTACGAGGTTTGTTGAATAATAGTATCCATCGAAAAGGTAAGTATATATTGGGTGATTGTGACACATTTCCCTTCCCATAGGCAACACCTTCCTTTCCGTGTGCAAGATTTTCAAGATTTTGTATTTTTTGTTGAACACTATTTGTTATCTGTTTTAATCGCTTGTATCTTTGTGGTTGTAGGTCAGGAGGACTATGGTGGCTTCACTGGAAATTTCATGTCACATAATCTTGACTGTTTATCTATTAGGATAGGAGTAGGATTAATTGCATATTAGTTTTCCTTCCTTGTACTTGTCTTGCACTCATAATCCATCATGGTTTTCTTATTTTTATTATGTTTCTTTAGAAATTTTGCTTTCTTGTCTTCTACTTTTGTTTACTTGTTGTGTACTCATTTCCTTGGATTGTTTTTCCCTCTCGTATTTACTTTTCCTTTTGTTTTTTCTACACACATAAGTGTTGTGCCTATACTGTGTTCTAGCTTTTGAATAAGTATGTGGTTGAGTTTAAAGATTCTTGTGACACTGCAACACCTGGCTAGTCTTGTGTCCATCTTCTCTATACTTGGTTGTAAATTTTGGCCGATGAAGCCTAGACATAAAATACAATCCATCTGTAAGGGAAGCTTTGGTCAAACCATGAACTTGTCTCCAAACTAGGAAACCCCGTCCCTGTACTTAGTCTTATGCTTTGTGTTTTCAAGCTTCGTCCAACTAGTAGAAACAGAGAAGGGGAAAAATCTAAATGAGCAAACCTAAATCAAACATATTACATGCTTCTCTGAAGGAACAAACTCATTTTATCTCAATAAGTTGGGATCACTCTTCCACCCCAAAAATAAATAAGTGCCTATGCACAATCCTCTTTCAAAAAATAGAAAAGCAAAAGAAGAGAAAGGCTTCCTGTGTAGAGAGCTTAAGCAGGTAACTCCACCGAGGTACTGACCAGGCTCGCTAGCAGTGGAGCAATGCCTGTGTTCTTATGTGACTCCATTGGGGTACTATCCAGGCCTGTTGGTAGTGGAGAAACACCGGAGATGGAAACTTATACTCTGCAAATCTTAAGCCCACGAACCGAATTACCCTTCCAAATTTTGAAACATTATGATCTAGCTAAATTCTTTTTTGTGTTTGATTGAGTTGGTACAAGGTGAACCTTGTTTGTCCATGGGGTAAGTGGGGAAGCCAAAGTAACCTACACAATAAATCAATACTCCTTGAAAGGCCAAGGCCATGTGCTTAAAATGAACTGAAATAAAGAAGCTTCTATTCAACCAGTGTGTCATCAAGTGTTGCAGCAGATGCAACACCCTCCAAAATTTTGGCCTACATCCAAATTTTAGAGCCTTCCTTGGTTTTTCCCTTGATGGTAACAAACACTTGGGTTCATCCCATGAGTGTTGAGAAATGGAAACAAGAAATTCCAGTTTAATCCTTTAATTAAACTGAGAATTAAAATTGAATTCTATTCTCATATAAACTTGTAAATAATTAATTAAGTTTAGTTAACTTAATTAGCCTAGGAATTTCGAGTTGGAAGACTTTCTGTAGTCATGTATATGTTCTCCCTAAATTCTAGGGGTCCAGGATGAGTTTAAATTGAGTTGGAAATTAGATCACTCAGTTTACTGAGTTAAGTTTAGTTAAAGTATTTACAAATTGTTTTCGGAACTAATAGAGGACTAACAGTGATTTGGTAAAATAGTGCATCCATTAGTGCTACTCTAGTTAACTGAGGATTCCCTCATTAGAAACTCATGCATGTCAATTCAGAGAAAGACCCAGTTGAGACTAGAGTGCAAGGAAAATTTAATATCAGTGGTACTATTTACTGGAGTGTAAATATCATGCATGCATCAGATATTGATCCTATGTTTGGATTGCACAATTTTGGAAGCATGAATTTCCTTTAAATACAGGTTATTCATCCTAGAAATAATGCAAGAGATAAGGGCCTTGGAGAGCTTTAGAATTGGCTAAGTGTTGGCCAAGAGCTAGCTTGTGACCTCAGAGAGTTGAGAATACATGTGTGGAATTGTTCTAGTGACAACAATCTTTGTATCTTCACTCATATTTCTGATATATGCAATGCAGGTAGTGGGGTTTTTAGTAGTGGCTTTCCCCATATACATCTTGTGTTATGTTCCATTGATTTGTGTAGAGTCTCATGACTGTTTTGTTTTTTACACTCTTTTCATCCATTTTTCCTCTTTTCATCATCGCTATCAACTCAAATAAAGAAGTAAACTATAGATTTTGACATGGTAAGGTACTTTGATGTCTTACTTTTGATATTTATTAATGTGCCTTATTATTAAGTTAAAATATTGCAATAGCTACAGAATTAATACGATTCTACAATTTTTTCATGATTCCGAAACTATCTCCATAGTTTGTCAGATTCTAGTATGTCAGCCAAGTAAAGAAGCACATGGGAAGATGGGGATTGATCTCCTCATGGATCTCCTCATATTCGCTCGAGCCAAATCATCAAGGGAATCACCCAGTGGCATAGTTAAAGAAGTAGATCAATACATGGATAAGCAAAGCAATGAGAGTTCAGATAAATCATGACTCTCTGATTTTCTTTCAAATAGCAAATCATAGAGAAATGTTATTAATCTGTTATAGATTAGAATTCAAATTAGGATCACGAATTCTATATATATAACTCTGTAAACAGAAAGAAAAGAGGCACGTGTGTAATATTTGAATGACTGTTTGAAGTTTTATAACTCTGTTCTCTTTAATTGAATAAGTATTTTCATCAACCTCATGTGTAGTTAGTTGTTGAATTAACGTTCTAAACCTATTGTTTTGTGGAGGGCCCCCGCACACAGTTGAGGTTCAATCTTTTACATTTAGCTCATTTTATTTCGTTTTTGTTATCTCCGCAATATCATTATCGTAGCTTCAATTTCTTTGTAGTCATTTGTTTACAATATTTCTTTTACTATCTACCAATTTCAATAATTTATATTCTTTCTAAAATAGAACCATATATATACTCTTCTTCTTCTCATAGAAATTACATCTGTTAGATCACATTCCTTTCCTGTTTTGCTTTATCATTTCAAAGTTTAATTGTTAACTACAGTGTGCAGATCTTAACATAGAATGCTTTATAAAATAGAACCATGTATATACTCTTCTTCTTTCCATAGCAATTACATCTATTAGATTACATTACTTCTGTTTTTTGCTTTATCATTTCAAAGTTGATTTTTTAACTAGAGTATGTAGATCTTAACATAGAATGCTTTATAAATTCATTCTAGAATAGAAGTGATTCTATTTTAGAGTATAAATAATTGTCTTTTTAGAACATAAGTAGTTTATTCATAGATTTTAGAATAACTTTCTTTTTAGTTTCCTTTCAAAAATACAATTTTTCTTAAATAAGATTTTCGTATAATTTACAAAGTAGTTTTTTTGTTTCTATTACCTTGCATAGTAGTTCTTTTGAAATTAACCATAGTAAGTTAAATAGGATCATGATAGTTTGTTTTTAATTTTATTTTCAGCTTTGATTGTAGGAATTTAATTGTAAATCATCACTTTCATTAGGAATATAAGAATAAATAAAATCCTTAAAACAAACACAATCATCATTTTAATAAACTCAATAAGGCTTCTAGCATATATAGTGCACTTGCACATCACAAGTTTGCCAACTCCAGTCGATAATTTATGTAAGCAATTTAAGAACATTAAATTGACAAAACGTTTTGGTGCTGTTGTCGAGGAAGTGTAAATAGAAGTCTTGTTTTATTTTAGATAAAAATAAATAAAATAATAACCAACAAACAATAAAAAAACTCGATATGCATAGGGGAAGAGACTCTAGGGGTGGATTTGTAGGTAGAGGAAAGAGATTAATTCCAACCCCACCATGACCTCATAGTGGCACACCACCTACACAAAGTCAAATTCCATCCATAGTAGGCAAACATAAACTTCCTAAGGTATTAAGATCCAAAATCCACCTAGATATTAACTAACTTCATCAACATAAGCCATAATAGAAGAAGATCCTTTATCCCCAACAAGAGAAATAATTTTCCTAACTTCAACTGGAGAACAACTTCTAGCTCAAGATTTAGAAGTTCCTATTGAACAAGAGGAAGAATAAACCCACTTCAAACCATTGATATAAGAATCAAAGGAACTAGAGGAAGTTGAAAACCTAATCTTAGAACTAGAACGAGAACCCTATATTAGTTCTAAAGATCTAAAATGGTTGGAGAAGGCGAAGGAGAGGTACATAATTTGAATGGTGAACAACCTAAGATTGGAGGGGGAAGAGGAGGTGGAAGAGGTGGAGGAAGAGGAAGATGAGAAGATATAAATCCAAAACCCTTTGGATTTCCTATCCTTGATGAAGATACAACTTTAACAATGGAAAATATCTCACTCTCTATCCTTCCAAACTTTCATGGATTATGGAGTGAAGATCCTAAGACATTTCTCTTTGAATTTGAAGTCTTCTGTAGATCATATGATTATCTACGCAATGATCAAAAATTGAAATTATTCCCTACAACCTTTAAAGATGCAACATTAAAATGGTTTATGAGTTTAGGAATAAAATCCATAAGAACATGGGAACACATGAAAACTACATTATTAGAGAAATATAAGGATTATTATATGCCGCATAACATTAAAGATGAATTTTTTTAAATGATACAAAAATAAGATGAAAATCTTGAATATTTCGTCGAAAGATTTGCTTACAATGTAAAAAGGGCAAAAATGAATAATCTAGATGAGGAAACTTTGAAAGCTCTCTTATTGAAATACATTAGAGATAAGTGGATTGATATTCTCAATCTAATGGGTAAGGGAGACATTTCTAAGTTATCACTAGGAGAAATTTGTGAGTTATCCATACACATCTCAAGAGGCAAAGCAAGAACGGGGAAAAATCCAAGATATCCTCTTTTATCAAGGATTAATAAATCTGTAGCTGGGACAATAAGTAGAGTAGAATTAGGAAATTTTCTTGATAATTTTAAAATAGATATTTTAGGGAATCTTAGTGAAAAATTTCACACCCTTAAAATACAAAACAAGCAAAAAGCTGAAAATGCTGCATTATCCATTTTTTTCCTTAAGTGAAGAAGGAAACATGGCTTGAGAGAATGCCTCTTGGCTTAAGAAGTATAGAATTTTTTGTTATTTGTGTGGAAAATCATGATACAAAATAATGTCTCTCAATACTAGGTCTTAAAGATGTCTATCAAGAAGAATGAGTACCAAATCAGGTAGGTCCTCTTTGTTTTATTGCTAAAATACCTTGGCAGAATCCACAACCAAATACAATTCAAGGTTTTAATACTCAACCATTTTCACAATATTCACAAAGTAATTGTACTACCCCAATGCCTTGGAAATAATGGCCACAACCTTGGTCACAGGGATGGAAAAATCCTTATGGAAAATTCCCTCAATATCGTCAATTTCCACAATTTTAACAATCATATCCTAATTTTCCTTCACAATATTATCCTCAGCCTGTTCAACAAACTTAACCTCATAATTTGAATCCACAACTTTCATTACCATTTCCTAAAAGAAAAAACCAATTGCCTGCCCAACCACTCCACAATCCAAATAATAATAAAAATCCATAACTTGTTTACAATATGGAAGGACAAAATTTTCAAAAATACATGATAACTCCACTAGATCTAAACAATGTTCAACTTAGATCTGGTAGAATATTAGAAAATAAGTCCCCATCAGTTGTTATTCAAGAAAGTGAAAAAGAAAATATCTCTGAAGAAGAAAAGTCTCTTAATGAAAAAGAAAAAACTCAAAAACAAGTTACTCCAACACATTCAAATAACTCAAATCCTATTATGGAACAACCTTCAATATCTGTTTCAAAACCACCTTTCCCTGAAAGATTAAAACTTGATGAAAGGGTAGAAAAACAAATTTTATTGCCTGATTATGACATGTTAGATGAACTTAAGAATTTTGCATAAAGATTCCTTTGCTTCAAGCCATTAAGGAAATACCAATTTTCACAAAAACAATTAGGGACTTGAGCATAAAAATACCTATAAGAAAAAAAAAATCAAAAGAATCCAACTATTTGGGAAAATTGCAGATATCATGATGGGTAAAACAATAATTCAAAAATATCTTGATCTAGGAAGTCCCATTGTGAAAACACACATCAATGGTGTGGAGATCCCAAATACATTGATTGATCTAGGAGCAGCCATAAATATCATGAGTAAACAAACTATGAATCAATTAAAACTTTCTAATATTCAATATACACCTACACTATTACAATGGGCAGATAGATCTGTAATCAAACTTGATGGTGTATTAGAAGACATATATGTATCCTTAGATTCTTAGGAATACCCTATTTATTTTATGATTTTAACACCCAAGAATAACTTAGGAGGACATCCATTGATTCTAGGAAGACCATGGCTAGCTATAACCGATGCTTTCATAAGTTGTACATTTGGTGATATGTTCATTTATGATTGGAGTACAACAAAGAAATTCACACTATATCCACTAGCAAAAACAATAGTAGAGGTTGAAAATGAGTAATGGATAGATGATGACTTTGATATAAGACCAATATTTGCTACTTCACAAATAGATGAAGAAGATCAAATTTTAAATTTAATGGAAAATAATGAATCTTCATCATATTTTGAATCTAGTCAGAATTTTCAAGAATAATGCAATATTGAATATTTATCATCTCATCAACTATCCTTGCATTCTATGTTAAAATTTGGCAATTCTACAATTGAAATTTTCAAGAAAAATCTTTGAATATCAATAATAATTTGGAAGAATTTCAAAACAAAGAATTACTCAAGATGTTACAAGAACATTCATCTTCTTATACATGGGAATATACTGACATGAAGGGAATTGATCTTAATACTTATGTTGTAGCGGCTACAACCACCCTCCAAAATTTTGCCTTAGCTTTGTTTTGGAGCCCCCCTACCAACCTTTCACAGCACATTGTCTTGATTTGTCAAGTACACAAGCTTCACTATTTTTTTTGCACAAAGACAACCTGTTAATCAAAGATTGATGCATTCCCCTCATAGGCTGATCACTCGGACTTGGTCCAGCTACACGCTGAGCAGCTCCCCAAGAAATTACACAATTCTAGAGGGCCACCAACCTTCCCTCTAGAAATTGCGCAATTTTGTCTGGCAGCCTACTGGGCTCCAAAATTGTGCAATCCTGCTAGTCACGATTCACCCAGAAAACTGCGTAATCCTTCCCAGCAAGGCTTCTCAGCCCAGGAATTGCGCAATCCTACGAAGCAGTCAGCTGCTCTACCCAGAAATTGCACAAATCTCCTAGCTATCTAGCCCAACTCCCATCTAGAAATGCACATTTTTTCCCAGCAGTTGAGTAGCCCCATGCCTGAGTAGTTGGGTTGACCAGTTCCAACTGGGACCAAGGAAACTTGACTTGCATGCATGGCTTGCTTTCTCCTGGAATAGTAAAAGGAAACATGAAAAATGCATCCCTTGATTTAGCGAGCTATTTTCAGTAGTCGGAGGTTACATGCAAAGTTCATTTTAGAAACTTTCCTCCAAGTGTCGCTTTTTCCTAGATTTGTGGCATTTACGTGTAGAAATTCTCACTATAAATCACCTGATAATGCAATATAATAAAACAAAATACTTGATCTACTTCTACTATCAAACTTTGCATAAGCTTAATCAATTTGAGCAAGATCAATCAAAACAAATATAACAAAGAAGAAGAAATCATACACATGAAACACAGAAGAATACTATGGGGAAAGCCTCAGCTAAAAACCCCGCTATCTGTATTATCATACAAGTGGAAATATCTTAGGATTACACAAATCTTTAGCTCTCAAGCTATCCAGCTCTCAGTACAATCCCTCACTACTGTTCATAGAAAGAATAGACAACACCAATGCCTTCCTTCAGTCCTGCGCAGTTTCTCCTAGGTCCTCAAGCTGCCACCTGTGTGTAATAATCCCTCACACACTGCTCTAACCTATAAAATAACTACATAATCCTAAAGGAGATAATTCCTTCTGCATGGATAATTTTCCTATATAGGAAAATTCCTCGAACTGATAGTACACTGTCCCTTCCTCTAATCTCAACTGGGTCTCTGACTGAACTGACATGCATGAGTTATTTATGAGAGAATATCTAGTTATCTGATGTGCAACAGTTACATGCATGCATGCATTAACTAACTGAACTCACAATTAGTTCAACAAACTATTTGAACTAATCTAACTGGACTTAACTAAGATAATTGAGCTAACTAATTACAACTCAAAATACAACTCATCATGATCTCCTTTAATCAAGGGATAACTTACTCAATCAATGGAGAAACTATTGCATGTCTTTACATAGACTTCATGTTTGATTTCCTACAACTAACTAAATCAAGATTAATTAATTAATTATTTTACAAACAACTGCTAAGATCAAATTCAGATTTTACATCTCAATTTTAGTTCAGGGACTAACTAAAATTGGAATCTATCATGAAATTATATTTATAGCAATGCTATTGTTAGCACTTCCATTTTTCATTCCTTTTTGCTATGTCCAACACTAGTACCTGAAATGATATTTATAGCAATGTTGTTTTTAACATTTCTTGTTGCTATTTCCAACACTCCCTCTCAACAAGAAAGGCATTCAACTCGAACTCGATCTTGAACCTTTCGAATGTTCTGCATGCAACACTTCTCCCAAGTGTTGTTGCTCTAGCAACTCTAGAAACAAAAAATATCCCAACTGACCTCCCTGTTGGGCTAAAAACAACCTTTGATGCTAAAGCTCCCTCTGCCACTGAAAAGTGTTCCCTCTGTGACCTCTGAACTGCCACAAAACTCCATGCATCTTGCACCATTGCACACCTCTCTATGCCATCCTGCACTGGTGCAACACTCCTATGCCTCTCGCAATGTTGTAGCCTGTTAGCTCTGTGCTATCTTGAGATTCATGCACTGTAGCTCTCTCTGCTGCTCCATCTGCATCTGCCTCTATCCACTCAGCCAATCCTGTACTCCTTGTCGAGGCTCCCGTAGAAAGGTCTAATCAAAGAGGTTGGGTACCTCAATGATCTTGCCCCTATTCCAGCCTTCTTGGGATTGTCACTCCTCATTGCCCCACCTCTGACCTGGAGGTATTGATGCATGTGATCCCTCTGCCCACTTGGCTCGAAATGTCTCCCCACTAGAGGTCTCTACATGAGTGGATGCCTCCACTCGATCTCCTCATGGCTTCTCCAGTTGTGGCTGCTCCACAACCTCCGGAAGTTGCCTCACCAATTGTGGCTCCTCCATAATTGTTTGAGACTTCTTCTAGCACTCCATGTTGAGAGGTACTGTACTCTAACTCGCAACCACCAAGTTTCCACATTTTCCTTTCTCATAAAGGCTTTGCATGCATCTTGAACCTCAAGAGCATACAGGTTCTTGACTCATGAACCGATCTTCTTCACCTGTCTCGTGGTGACATGTCTAAGGAAAACATTTCCCTTACTGAAGACTACATCATAGCCTTTGTCTTCTAGCATTGCAATTGATACTAGGTTTTTCCTTAGTCCTGGAACATACTTCACATCTATCAAGATAATGCGAGCTCCATGCTTCCTCTAAAAAATAATTGTGCCTACTCCTGAGACACTATACTTTTCATCATTACCCATCGCTATGAGTATCTGGAGATCTTTCTCCTCCAAGATACTAAACAAACTCTTATCACTGGTCATGTGAAATGAAGCTCCACTGTCAAGAAACAAACCACATCCCACCATGGATGAAACCATGCATGCGAAGAGGGTGAAATCCAACTCAAACTATGAGGCCAATGCCTCACTCTCAGATCCTTCCTTGGATCCCATCTTGGATTTTCTCAATGGACAATTTGTTGAAAAATGGCCCACCTCATGACAATGAAAGCATCGCACTTTCGATTTGTCAAACTTTTTCCCACCATGGGAAGAACTTGATTTGGGATGAGAAACCTTCTCCTTCCATTTCTTTTCCTTACTCGCTAAGGCACAATTTTCTTCATCCTCCTTGGATGAAGAACCATCTCTGGTGCTTCTTCTTATCTCCTCCTACATCAGATCTAACCAAAGTCATTCCCAATTTGGTAGTTCCTCTCTTCCATTTACCAAGTCTTGGTAGCTATGCTAGCTCTTAGAAGACCAAGGAGAGAAAGACTCACCATGTCATCATTGGCTATCGTGATCCCTACACTTCCAAGCTCATCCCTACAGGTGGTGAGCTTGTTCAGATATGTATAGATCGTGTCGCCCTTTTCACACTTGATTTATAGAAGCTTGTCTTTTACCGTTGGCTTCCTCTGATCACTGTTGTTCTGATATAGATATTTCAATTTTTCCACATAGAAAACAATGTCTCCTTCCCATGGAGGCTCGAGACAATGTGGTCTCGAACTCCCTCCAGGAGGATTCTCCTTGCTCTAGCCACACATTTGTTCCATTCCACCAATTCTGTAGCATTAGCCACTACTGGCTTAGGGACTTCTTGATCAATGAAGTCCTTTAGATTTTTGTCCTCTAATACTACTTCCATGTGATCCTTCCAAGCTATATAATTCAAGCTACCACTAAGGGCATACTCGAGTCTTAAACTGTTAAACGCCATTAGTGAAATTGAGATGTGATAAGAACTCAATTTCTATATCCAGGAACTTCAATCTTTGAACTTCTCCCTTCTTGTATACTTTTCTCTCCTTTTATCACCTTTGCTCCGATACCATGTAGAAATTTTTCTACAAAGCCTCCCTCTAATACCATGTAGAAATTCTCACTGTAGACCACCTGATAATGCAATATACTAAAGCAAAATACTTGATCTACTTCTATTATCAAACTTTGTAGAAGCTTAATCGATTTGAGAAACATCAATCAGAACACATATAACAGAAAAGAAGAAATCATACACATGAAACACAGAAGAATACTCTGGGGAAAGCCTCAGCTAAAAACCCTGTTATCTGTATTATCATACAAGTGGAAATATCTCAGGATTACACAAAGATTTAGCTCTAAAGCTATCCAGCTCTCACTACAATCCCTCAATGTTGCTCATAGACAGAATAGACAACACATATGCCTTCCTTCAGTCCTCCAAGCCTCCTATTTCCTTGTGTAGTTTCTCCTGGGTCCACAAGCTACCACTAGTGTGTAATAATCCCTCACGCACTACTCTGACCTATGAAATAACTGCACAATCCTAAAGGAGATAATTCCTTATTCATGGATGAGTTTCCTATATAGTAAAATTCCTCGAACTGATAGTACATTGTCCCTTCCTCTGATCTCAATTGGGTCTCTGACTGAACTAACATGCATGAGTTATTTATGAGAAAATATTCAATTATATGAAGTGCAGTAGTTACATGCATGCATGCATTAACTAAGTAAACTAATAATTAGTTCAACAAACTATTTGAACTAATCTAACTGGACTTAACTCAAATAATTGAGCTAACTAATTACATCTCAAAGTACAACTCATCCTGATCTCCTTTAATCAAGGGATAAATTCCTCAATCAATGGAGAAACTGTTGCA
Organism: Pinus taeda; assembly: GCA_000404065.3. Lineage (NCBI taxonomy): Eukaryota > Viridiplantae > Streptophyta > Pinopsida > Pinales > Pinaceae > Pinus > Pinus taeda. Next base: position 235,659 of record APFE030774509.1, read on the forward strand.
TGTCTTCACATAGACTTCATGTTTGATTTCCTACAACTAATTAACTCAAGATGAATTAATTAATTATTTTACAAACAACTGCTAAGATCAAATTCGAATTTTACTTCTCAATTTTAGTATAGGGACTAGCTAAAATTGGAATCTATCCTGAAATGCTATTTATAGAAATGCTATTTTTAGTACTTCCATTTTTCATTCCTTGTTGCTATGTCCAACACTGGTAGCTGAAATGCTATTTATAACAATGCTATTTTTAGCATTTCTTGTTGCTATTTCCAACAGAACGTCATGAGCTCAAACTTATTTATTCGACACATTAGAGCTCATTCTTTCACATTGATATTAGGGCTTTGACATCCCACAGCACATAAAGGACTCTTCAACACATCCGACTCAACTCTTCATGGGTAAGTGGTCTCAACTTGTCTTTTTTAGCATTTCTGTTACTTTTTTCGTTTTCACTTGTGTGAGTGATGTTTGCTTGATTTCTTTGAATTCGTGTTGTCGTTTACATGCATACTAGCTTATACTACCACCATTTCAGTTTTCATTGCTATCTCACTACTGTCACATGCATGAAACTATTTTGCATGAGCGGTCACCGATTCGACGACTCGCTTCACCCACATGCATGGTGATCTTTTTATTCAATCTTTCATTCAATGTTTTCATGCACAGTCAATCACTTCTACTTTCACTTAGTGTTTCTATTCATTCACTTTAAGATTTTCTTTCAGTTTCCCATCGGCGGGTCGGGCAGGCTTGGCCCAGACTCTGCCTCCCCAGATAGCATTGCGCAATTTGGAGAAGGAAAGCTCTATCTTCCTCTCTAGAAATGTGCATTTCTGCCTAGGCACTATCCTCGAGGACTACTTTGTGCATTTCTGAGGGATAGTGACTACTGGTTAAGAAAATTACGTAATGCAGTCCTTGAGCCTACAATCATTGCCAACTAGAATTATGCAATGCACAATCCTAGTAGTGAGCAGTGAGCCTAGATTGCAAATTGCGCAAATCCAACAGCCATTATTGCTCCCAAATAGCCCAAACTACCTTTTTCATCATTCTGGCAGCCAGTCCCCCAGCCTTCCAGAAAGAATTGCGCAATCTTTTCCTATCATTCCCTAGGTATGTGTTATGTCATTCCCCGAATTTGCTTTGGTTTTCACTGAAGGATTTTTGCCATGAATGTTGCTTTGTCTCCATATCTTTCAGGTGTTCATCTGCCTCTTAGCAGTACAGGATAAATTTCCTGCAAGAGAGCAGGATCAAAGGACACTGACACAAGTGCAACTGGAGTAGTAGTTGAGTAGGTGTTCGCATGTCTACCAATCTATGAAGATACCAAGTTGTTTCTAGACAAGGACATCAAGCTATCAAGAGATCAAGAGATCAATGAAGCATTTGCAGGCACCTTTGGGGAAGAACTCGAAGACTATTAGGTGTATGTGAAAATTCACAAGTCCGGCTTGTACCGGATTGCATGCAGATACCCCACGTTCCCATGCGCGAACATGATACACTAGATCGTCTCGCACACTCATCTTGAGACGATGACTCTAAGCAGTGTCAGTAGGACGAAGCTTGCCACATTTTGGGAATAAGATTATGATGAGATGTATTAGATGTTGAAGCTTGTGACTATCATGGAGACTCCTTTTAGCTTACCCAGTAGTAGTGCCAACTCCGGAGACATTATGAAGAACTGGGTAAAGAAGCCAGTTAGATTTAGGATGACACCGAACCAGATCTGTAAGACGAAGATACTGCGGAAGGTGTATCAATACTTGGCCATATTTTCATGTCAACTATGTGGCCAAGAAAGCACGGAATCCTTCCCACAGAGTTGGGTGATCGCGCTGGACCAACTGGCCAGAGAGGGTAAACCATGGAACTGGTCCAACATGTTGGCGCATTAGCTGAAGGAATAGGTAACGAAAGCTCGACAGTCACCCAAAGGTATGCAAATAGATATCTACATCTCCACCTACATATTAGATGAAATATGTGCCCAACAGGAGTTCTTGGGCTTGGAGTGGGCATGGTCACTGATGGAGACTGTTGTGAACACACATTGTAAGTTGTTGTCCGAATGCAGCTTCAGAGGAGTAACCACACGGCTGTTTGATCATTTTATCACTCTAGTTTACAGGATGATAGTCGAATAGGATCCACCCTGCATGTCGAAGGAAGCAATGGAGGCACTGATAGACATTGTTGATTGGTATGCCTCACCATCTGGCACCTTCATATGAATGTTCAGCATGAAGAAGCCTCTGCATGTTCTACCAAAGTTTGCTTTGGACATACTGGTCATGCAGGAAGTAGCATATCACATCTCTTCAGGATTGATAGCTTCACAGCACCGGAAGAAGAAGGCACCTTGGCCCGCTCTTTCGTTGCGGATTTGGTTATACGAGATTCAAAGTTTGAAGCAAGCAGATGTCAAAGTAGAACAGATGAAGAAGTATCCATTCGACCTATAGAGTTACAATCTGTATGACCCATATCGTATTGTGAAAGATCACTGCATGAGAGTACAGTTCAACTGGATCCACGGGGCATTTCATTAGGCCGAGGAGGACCCATGGAGATATTGTTATAGTTTCTCCAGACCCAATGAATAGTTCAGCTTCCCTATAGAGTGGTTAGTGAAGCAACATGAAGCAACATCCTAGAGAGCACCAGCACCAATAGCAGTAGCAGGAGAGGCAAGCATACCAGTGCACGACAAGGGAAAGAGGAAGATTGCCAATTTCATGGAGGAAGAGAAAAGCTGTAAGCTCTGAGTAGATCCATTTATAGAGAAAGTAGTTATGGCTATAGAGGAAAATAGGCGATAATGCGACAAGTGCATCACACAAAGGCAAAGGGAGAAGAGAAGAATGGAGGAAGAAGAGAAGGAGTTGCATGAGTTGAAGGAGAAACTCCATAAGGAACAAGAGTTGCACAAACATGAGAGGAAATTGTAGTAGCAACAGGTAGAGCAGGGGGCACAACATGTGAAAACAAATGAAATAGTTCCCATATAGGTAGTGGATTCATCAGAATAACTGGCATCAGGTAGATAGGATGAACCATCGCAGGAGCAAGAATTCAATTGAGAGATAGAACAAGCACTTCAATAGTTGGATACAGATATGGAGCAATGATAATTGGAATAGGACATCGACCTTATGTCTCACCACCAAGAGGTTGACTTACTTTCTTCACCACATCTAGATGATGAGCAAGTCTCAAGTGACCAAGGAGGCACTAGGATCCTTGGAGATCAGTTGGAAGGAGAGATGCACAACATCTCATTCGACGAGTCGCAACATAGAGTTGTGGAGTCTCGCAGAGTGTCGACTCTAGATGATCATACATCTCCTGCACAAGTTGAGAAATGTGTGATCGTGTCTGATGTGCAAACATCCAGCAACCTTGGCTGATGGAACCAGAGTGTATGCCAAAGCCACTAGCTCAAGTGTTTTCTTTCTGATAGCTGAGAATGAGTGAATGGCTAAAGAAATTCAGACGACCAAGCAAGGAGAAGAGTTGGTGACAACATCCGCCCAAGCTGAACTGAAGAGGGCAATACTAGATGAAGTATTGTCCCTTGAAACAGTTATGCGAGCATTGTACTCCAAGTTTGGGATTGTGCATAAGGCAGTTGTCCATCTCAACGGATGGCAGCAACGATGTGCTAGAAGAACATGTATCTTGACAAAATTTCATTCCTCTGTTGATTACATGCAAACATGGAAAATGAGATACAAGGGAGCTCCACTTCACTTGCCTAAGATGATGAAGGCTAATGTGGTCGAGCTAAAGGCATGTATCTGGAGTCAAATTCGGAAATATGAAGATCTCCTGTAGCTCATCACTAGTATACAGGCTTCCCATGCATGTGTGTTCAAGAGTATGGATTTTGTGGTGCACGCACATGTGATTCCTTCTATTGGGACTCTCACCTAGGTGAGGACAAAGGCGCAGGTCTAACTAGAGCTTGACTTGTACTTCAAAGAGTTGATTCGCACTGCCACCAGCCCAGGCTTGCCCATCAGTGTAGACATCATGTACAAGTATGTTGTTGGTCTGGCTACATTGAATAAAATGATGCGCATGCTTACAGACAAGTTGGATAGAGGAGCCCGAGTAATGTACCTAGATGCTATGGAGGCAAGAGTTAAGTTCCAGAAAGAAGTCACCTTAGAGCACATAGACACCATCGCGGACTACCGATCTTGGCATCAATATGTTACTATTGATCAACATGAGGATGTTGAGGAGTTGAACTTCCATGGTTGTCTAAGTCATAGTGATATCTTGCATGGCTTGCTCAAGCCATTTCTCTCACATGGGTACATGTGCATTGTAATGTAACATCATGTCAATTGTAATTCAAGCGTCGATAGTTGGATGTAACAATTATAGAGTAGATGAAGAGTCATGAGGGTAGATGAACTATCACAAAGGGGAATGTCAAATGCCACCCCACCATTTGCTATAAGTAGCCCCTCATAACTCATTGTATAGTCTTTTGATCATCCAAGCTTCCGATAAGACTATCTTGGAGAGAGCTTGGATAGTATTGTAATGAGCCTTGGATTCTCCACTAAGCAGAGCTAGTACATATCTTTGGAGGAGCACACAATTGTGGCTGTAACGTTCCGCTATCAGAACTAGTGGTTGGAAAGGGCTATATTGTATGACTAGAACTTACACTTCTTAATATAACAAGAGCCATCACATTTCATGCATATGTTGTATTGTATTCTATACTATCTAGTTTATTCTAAATGATATATGTATTTGTTTGCTTATGCATGCATGTATAGTTATCTATGTATGTATGTATGTATGAATCTTTCTAAAATGTGTTGTTGGTTTAACCATCACTTTGGATTGCTTTCTAACTTTCCTTCCATGTTGTGATTAATCTTAGCTCGTGTGTTCCCTTCTTAATTGCATGCTATCATAGGTTTATAAGGGGCACACTCATCTCAACCCTCGTGTGTTAGAACCTCTCATGCACCTTCCTTGGCTCGTTGCAACTGTCACACCCTTACTACCAACATAGTTTTCTTACTTGCCTCTGTGCGAAATCGTGGTCAAGGAATTACCATACAACCCACTTTCAAGACTCCTACACCAAACGTCTAAAGTCTAATTGGGATTTCTCACTGGGGAGATCCACTAACATGTTGGCGGGTCCAGCACCATCAACATTTCTGCACAGGGGCTTCACTCAATGAACCTCTGAAATATTGTGTGCATTCGTGGAATACTAAATAATACCCCTAATTTGACTACATATTGGAAAATACCTCTCAATATCACATTATTTAACCCCCTACCAATATGAACCCATTACACATTTCTAATTTAAAAAATCACTACTTTCAATAGATATTGTAGGTATCCATTTTTTATTAACATTTTTTATAGCCATTTATATTTTTTCATTAACTTTCAAGTTCTTTTTTTATACCTATGAATATAAAAACCCTTCACCTCCTTGGTTATCTGTCATCTTGCCTTTGTATGAAGATCTTGTTACTTTTACTCCATGATACATCGAAGGAAAATATGTACTGTTTGAAGTGAACCTTGGTGAAAACACAACACTTGTGCACTAACTAGTGTCACCTACTCCAATCAGTTGTTTTTGGGTTAACTCTTGTCATCTCAGTCAAGTAGAATAAGGTGAGGGGGAAAACCTTAACAGGCATGTCATAGGTATAATAAACTACTTCTCTACTGGAACAACCTCTTCTACTCTCAATAAGTCAGGATCCCTCTTCTACCTCTAAAATGAATAAGTGCTATGCACAGTTGAAAAAATGAAAAATGAAAAGATGAAAAGTGAAAAAATTCAAAATGAAAAATGAATAAGGCGAAAGAAGAGAAGGGATTCCTGTGCAGAGAGGTGATGCAAGTAACTCCATGGGGGTACTGACCAGGCTCGCTGGTAGCAAAGCCATGCTTGTGTTCCTATGTGACTCTGTCGGGGTACTGTCGAGGCTTGCTAGCAGCGAAGCAACACCAGAGATGAAACTATGACTCTAACGACTATACTGCTTGTGCACCAATATACCCCTTAATCCCAATTGAAACAACTATGTTTCCTTGGCTTGGAATGTTTGTCAATTGACCAAGAGATTGGCAGATGCTACATCTTACAATCAAGCCAGTGTAAAACCAAGACGAAATGAGAACTAAACAATACTTCTGGAGGTGCTAGACTTGCTTTTCACGAACAAGGTCCATTTAGAGAGCCGAAGTTCTACTAGTGTGTCGCCAAGTGTTGTAGTGGCTACAACTGCCCTCCAAAAGTTTTCCTTAGATTCGTTTTGGAGCCTCCCTACCAACCTTTCATAGCACCTTGTATTGATTCATCAAGTACACAAGATTCATTGTTTTTCTTGCACAAAGACAGCCTGTCGATCAAAGCTTGATGCATTCCCTTCACAGGTTGATCACCCAGACTTAGTCCAATTGTAGGCTGAGAATCTTCCCCAAGAAATTACGCAATTTTGGAGGGAAACTAGCCTTCCCTATAGAAATTACGCAATTGTGTCTGGCAGCCTACTGGGCTCCAGAATTGTGCAATCCTTCCAGTCAGGCTTCACCAAGAAAATTGCACAGTCCTTCTCAGCAGGGCTACTCAGGCCAGGAATTGAGCAATCCTGGGCAACATCCAGTTGCTCTATCCAGAAATTATGCAAATCTCTGGGGTAGCTAGCCTAGCTCCCATCCACAAATGCGCACTTTCTCCTAGTAGTTGAGCAGCCCCATGCATGAGCAGTTGGGTTGACCAGTTCCACCCAGGACTAAGGAAACTTGACTTGCATGTATGGCTTTCTTTTTTCTAGAATAGCAAAAGCCAACATGCAAAAAGCATCCCTTGATTCAGGGAGCTATTTTTAGCAGCTAGAGCTTACATGCAAAGTTCGTCTTAGAAACTTTCCTCCAAGTGTCGCATTTTCCTATATTTGTGGCATGTGCGTCATGAGCTCAAGCTTATTTCTTCGACGCATCAGAGATCCTTCTTTCACATTAATCTTGGAGATCTAACATCCCACAGCACATCCAGGACTCTTCGACACATTCGGCTCAGCTATTCATGGGAAAGTGGTCTCAACTTGTCTTTTTCAACATTTCTGTCTCCTTTTGCATTTTTTCTTGTGTGAGTGTTGTTTGCTTGATTTATTTGAACACTTGATGTTGTTTACATGTATAATAGCTTGTACTAGCATCATTTTAATTTTCATTGTTATCTCACTACTGTCGGATGCATGAAACCATTTTGCATGAGCGGTCACCGATTTGGCAATTTGCTTCACCCACATGCATGTTGATCTTTTTATGAAATCTTTCATTCAATGTTTTCATGCACGATCAATCACTTCTGCTTTCACTTAGTGTCTCCATGCATTCACTTTCAGATTTGCTTTCAGTTGCACATCAGTGGGTCTGGGCAGCCTTGGCCTAGACTCTGCATCCCAAGATCCATTGCGCAATCTGGATAAGGAAGGCTTTGTCTTCCTCTCTAGAAATGTGCATTTTTGCTCAAGCACTATCCTCTAGGACTTCTTTGTGCATTTCTGAGGGACAATGACTGCTGGCCAAAATATTGTGCAATGTAGTCCCTGAGCTTACAACCATTGCTAGTTGGAATTGTGCATTACACAATCCCAATAGTTAGCAGTCAGTCTGGATTGCACATTGTGCAAATCCAGAAACCATTCTTGCCTTCCAAATAGCCTAGACTTCCTTTTGCATAGTTCTGGCAGCCAGTCACCTAGCCTCCTAGAAATAATTACACAATCTTTGCCTATCATTCCCCAGGTATGTGTTATGTCATTCCCTGAATTTTCTTTCATTTTCCCTGACATGTTTCTTTCCATGCATGTTGCTTTGTCTCTAGATATTTCAAGTGTTCATCCACCTCTTAGCAGTATATAATTAATGGCCTCCAAGAGAGAAGGATCAAAGAACACGGGCGGAAGTGAAACTTGAGTGGCAGTTGAGCACGTGTCCACATCTCTACTAATCTATGAAGATACCAAGTTGCTTCTAGACAAGGACATCGAGTTGAAATTGGCAAGAGGTCAATGAAGCATTTGTAGGCATTTTTTGGGAAGACCTTGAAGACCGTCAGGTGTATGTGAACATTCACAAGTTCGACTTGTACCAGATTGCATGCATATACACCACATTCCGATGCACGAACATGATACAATGGATCGTCTCACACACTGATCCCGAGTCAATGTCTTTGAGCAGTGTTAACAGGATGAAGCTTGCCACCTTATGGGCATAGGATTATGATAAGATGTATCAGATGTTGAATCCTGTGACTATCATGGAGACTCCTTTCATCTTACCCAGTAGCAATGCCAACCCCAGAGACATTCTGAAGAACTGGGTAAAGGAGTCGGCTAGATTTAGAATGACACCAAACTAGATCTGTAAGATGAAGATACTGCAGAAGGCGTATTAATACTTGTTCATATTTTCATGTCGACTATGTGGCTAAGAGAGCATGGAAACCTTCCCACAGAGTTGGGTGATCACGCTGGACCAACTGGCTAGAGAGGGTAAACCATGTAATTGGTCTGGCATGTTGGCTCATCAGCTGAAGGAATAGGTAACAAAGGATCGACAGTAACTTGGAGGTATGAAAGCAGACATCTACACGTCCACCTAAATCTTAGATGCAATATGTGCCCGACATGAGTTCTCGGGCTTGGAGTGCGCATGGTCACCGATGGTGACTGTTGTGAACACATATTGTAATTTGTTTTCCGAATGCACCTGCAAGAGATTAATCTCACAGCTGTATGATCATTTTGTCACCCCAGTTTACAAGATGATATTTGAACAAGATCCACCCTTCATGTCAAAGGAAGCAATGGAGGCACTAATAGACATTACTGATTGGTATGCCTCATCATTTGATACCTTCATACGAATTTTCAGCACGGAGAAGCCTCTGCATGTTCTACCAAAGTTTTCCTTGGACATACTCATCATATAGGAAGCAGCATATCACATCTCGACAGGATTGATAGCTATACTACACCATAAGAAGAAGGCACTTTGGCCCTCTCTTCCATTACATATTGGGTTATACGAGATTCAAAGTTTCAAGTAAGAGGATGTCGAAGCAGAATAGATGAATAAGTATCCATTTGACCTCTAGAGTTACAATCCATATGACCCACATTGTATTGTGAAAGATCACTACATGAGAGTACAGTTCAACTAGATCCAGGGGGCATCTCATTGGGCCGAGGAGGACCCATGCCGATATTGCTACAATTTCTCTAGACCCAATGAATAAGTTGGCTTCATGTGGAGTGGTTAGCAAAGCAACATGAAGCAACATCCTGGAGAGAACTAGCACCAGCAAAAGTAGCAGTAGAGGTAAGCATACTAGTTCACGACAAGGGCAAGAGGAAGATTGTTGATTGCATGGAGGAAGAGAAATGCTACAATTTTGGAGTAGATCCATTGGTAGTGAAAGCAACTATGGCTATAGAGGCAAAGGGTCAACAACGCGACAAGCGAATCACGTAAAGGTAGAGGGAGAAGAGAAGAATGGAGGAAGAAGAGAAGGAGTTGCATGATTTGAAGGAGAAACTCTGAAAGGAACAAGAGATGGGCAAATAGGAGAGGGAAGCACATCAGCAACATCCATAGTAGGGGGCACAACATGTGTAAATAGATGAAACAATGCCCATATAGGTAGTGGATTCATTAGAATAACTGGCATTAGGCAGACAAGGTGAACCATCGTAGGAGTAGGAATTTGCTTGTGAGATAGAAAAATCACTTCAAAAGTTGGATACAAATATGGAGCAACGAGAATTGAAATAAGACATCGAACTTATGCCTCACCACCAAGAGGTCGACTTACCTGCTTCACCGCATCCAGATGATGAGCAAGTCTCAAGTGACCAAGGAGGCACTGTGATCCTTGAAGATCAGTCAGAAGGAGAGATGCACAACATCTCATTTGACGAGTCTCAAAATAGAGTTGTGGATTATCGTAGAGTGTCAACTACAAATGGTCATACATCTCCTGCGCAAGTTGACCAGCAAGTGAATGTGTCTAATGTGCGTAAACATCCAACAGCCTTGGCCGATGCAACCGAAGTGTATGCCAAAGCCACTAGCTCAAGCGTTCGCTTTTTGATAGCTAAGAATGAGTGAATGTCTAAAGAACTTCAGGCAGCCAAGCAAGGAGGAGAGTTGGTGATAGTGTCCTCCTTGTTGAACTGGTAAATCCCCTCTGTGGACAGAGGCGATCCCACTAGCCCAACACGGGTCTAGCAACAATCACACACGCTACACGCAGGTTCCTAATCGCATAAATCAAAGATCGATCAGAATGATCTTCCTAGAATCCAACGCTATTTGTTGTAGAAGAAACGCCGCTCCCGTCCTTTAGCTTTGGCTGGTCACAATCCTTACGCTCCACGTAAATGGACACCTGCACAAGCAAAGAACAATACAAACACAAGTGTAAAATCCAGTACATGCAATTATATATCGGTCAGACAAGATATAACTCAAATATCATCAGAAGACACATGAGTGGAACCATAATGATAGTCGTTCATTAATCAGTAAAACAGAGAAAGATTACAACCAAAGAGGCCTGATGTTGAACCTCCTCTGACTGGGCCAGCAGCTAAATACGCCTTGCAAAGTGACCTCTTCTCTCTCAATATTTTGGCAGCATAACTCCTCTATAACTCTCAATTCTCACTATCAATCCAGCATAATCTCAGCACTCACCTTAGCTCTAGCAAAACTAGTTGGTTTAATGCAGGGTGACAGTCATTTATAGATGGAGGAGGAGGAAATATGCATTGTATCCGGACACCTACTAAGATTTGGCATTGTCCCAGAATAGCCACTGAACTTGGTTGTCATGGATAAGAGGATGACACTCGACCACTTCCATGAGATTTTTCCCCAGAGAATTGCATGAGCAATGAAGGAAAAAACACTTCAGTGCGCGCTGGCTAAAAATCATAACCAAAATTGGGTGGCGCGGGCTTTGTTCTGTGACAGAGCGTCCATGGGCGCGCCCTCTTTGGAGGAACTGACCCATTGGCGCAGGTAAGACACTGTGGACCTGCGCTAATGGAAAAAGCGCACTTTTTAGGGCTAATCTACAAAAGGTGTCTTCAGGGATTTTGAAGTTCATACTTAGGAGAATCCAATGCAAGTGTTTTTGAGTTGTGTCACTGGTCACAGGTCCATAAATGTGTCCTCCAATGCGCGAAAGCAAGGGTAACAGGGACGGTGACCAACGGTGACAAATTACTGCGTAACAGATGCCCCTTAAAGCATGAGCCTCGAGAGAGAGAGAGAGGTGAAGTGCTTTACAAGACCATATATAGCTGCCGCCGAGAATCTGCATTGAGAGACATAGTATGATAGTTCAAATACATGATATATGTGGCATGGACGCAGCCATCCATAAAGAGTACATGATGATCAAGATCCGTAGTATGGACGCAGCCATCTGGTTAGGATTGATGAACAGACTCAGGTATGGTCGCAGCCATCCAGTGAAAGAGTCATGTATCAAAATCACGCCTGGATTACAACAGACACAATCCAGGGTCTTGCGCTCCACCTCGACCCGAACATAAGTACAAATTCAAGCATGTGAAAATGTGAGTTGAAGTTGAACATGCATGAACATCGTCTGATTACCAGCCAATGATGAAAGCTGTTAACAGACGCGAGAGGTACCACCAATAATGACAATGGTCCTCAAGGTACTATAGGTACAGTCTATGGTGTGTGAATGAATGAGCCGATGTCGAACACCCGTAGAGTCATCCGATCGGAGGCCAATGACGAAAACCTCGCGTCGAATACGAAGAACCTACCATTGAGGCATGCAGGCTCCAAGGTACCAGAAGGGAGTCTCTAGGTCACTTTCCTAGATAATGAGCTGAAGTCGACAGGAAATGATCTTTGTCGAAGGTGGGTCATAATGTTTCCCACATCATCGACACGAGACGGGAAGAGACAATGTTGTGAAGTAAGATTTATGAACTATCAAGCGGAGGCGGTTTCTTTCAGAGGTCAACTTCTCTTTGAACATATCGGTGGCACGATAGTGGGGTTGGCAGTATTTGACGTCAATGGATTAGAGGTCATGATGACGTGGAAACGAGCAAATGAGAGGTCAAATAGGATCACCTGAACCCACGAAGGCAAGTGAAAACGAAGTGAGATGTCCCCACCCTGACACGAAAGCAGAAAAGTGCCATGTTCAAGAGCGACATACTGCCGACACGACTATGATTACGGTTCCAAAATTTTCTTTTTCCCCCGCCATTTCTGGCGAGTACCCCAATTATTTTTAACAAGCCTGATGGGGATAGCATATGCTTGTAGTATAAGTTCGACCTTCTGTCGAATCCAACCTAGTAAAAGTTTAACAAGCCCTAGGGAGGAGAAGCTCAAGTCTCGTCATAATGGCAAGCCCAATGTCGTCAGGGTTTAACGAGTCCGACATAGGTAAAACTCGGAATCTTTTTCATGTTTAGAGAGTTTGAAAAGACATGGAAAAGAAAACTCCAGAGGTCCTTTCTCGTAAAGTTGTGTCTCTCGAGTTCGACAAAGTGTAAAATGATACCCGTAAGAACCGCCCGATCATTACGACCGAGGAGTACTTTTCATGAGTAGTGATTTCGATCTGAAAAAGTAAAAAAGGGATCAAAATCACGTCGTTTCGCCATTAACGAGTTTGAAACGACAAAAACCCGGTAATCCTTTTATGTTTTAACGGTCGATAAAAGAACTTAAAATGACGTCCCCTTAGTAAGCGTTTAACGAGCCAAGAGGAACAACTCGGCGATCTTTTCCACTTTAAAAGGTTAGGAAAAGAGCTGAAAGCGGACCATAAGTAACATTTTCTTGTGTTTTTCCGAGCTTGAAAAAGTTAAAAAGACGCTCGTTTGAACTCACACACATATATATATATATATATATATACATATGGATTTTTTGGATGGATCTTGTACATGTGATGATGTTTAATTATGTTATGCAAATGTATCAGTTGCATAACATGTGACCCATGTGTTTTTGTATATTTATATGCTGATGTTTATTCCTAGATGGATCTTGTACATGTGACTATGTGTTTTATATGCTATGCGACTGTTGGACACATATGTAATCTAATGTATCTAGTGCATACCAAACGACCCATTGGAATGTATTTACACGCATATATTTTATCCTTTATACAAAATTTTATTTTTTATACAAGATTTTATTTTTTATACAAGCTTAAAAGCACGTGGCATACATGCAAACTATGCTTGATGGGAAGTGAAACGGGCATGCCCTCAAACATCGTGTATCAATGTGATGTATCAATCCGAGGTATATTGCCCCCCAACCTTCAGTCCATTGAAAATGGGTTGAAGGTTGACTAAATGGTTATGTGTCCGAAAAACACGAACACACGTTTCATTGTTTTAACGAGGTTGACAAAATGGGTATGAACTATCCTCAAAATAAACAGTTTCATTATTTTAACGAGGTTGAGACATTAACAAAACTTTCCTCGATACTTGTTTCATTGTTTAACGAGCTTGACACAAGATCGGGAACTATGCTTGACACTTGTTTCATTGTTTAGCGAGCTTGACACAAGATCAGGAACTATGCTCGACAACTCCGCTCGGCCGTGTATTCAACGACCTCTCCCCGGTCAAAAATGGAAACCATTGCAGTGAAGCAAAGTCTGATGCACAAACAGGGATTTGCTTCTTCTTCGACTGGACCATTCATTTTTTAAGGAGCTTGACATAGGATGATGAACTATGCTCCGACCAATCATGTTTCATTTTTTAACGAGGTTGTCACAAGATCAAAACTATCCTCGATACTCCTTGTTTCATTTTTTAGGGAGCTTGACAGAGGGAAAAACTATGCTCCACCCGGTCTTCATCATAATGAAGAGGAAGTCGGGGCGTCCAGGAGTGGCGCTCCCGATGGGAGATCAAAGCCGTGGAAACTGGGATCCAATGCCCCCAAAGCACTATTGCCGATGTTG